>VXAA01005708.1:125472-149369 GCA_013399115.1 Anseranas semipalmata | reverse complement strand
GGAAAGGAAAGGGGAAAGGAAAGGGGAAAGGAAAGGGGAAAGGAAAGGGGAAAGGAAAGGGGAAAGGAAAGGGGAAACACACATTTGGTGCTGGGCTTTTGCTTAGCATTTAAAAAACTTCTTTTCCCTTCCCTTGTAAATCTTCACCTCAAAGGAGTTCCTGCAGAATGGGATTTGAGGTATGAAGGGACACAACCATGTCCTTTACTTTTGCACTGGGGAGTGCATGTAATTCACCTGAAGAAGATAAGTTATAGCCCTAAAAAGAACGTGCAATCTAGAACTATAGGGCTGTAAACGAGTCATTACATGTAAGATGCACTGAAATGCACAGACAAAGTAGATCAAAACCACAGTGTACATTTAAATATGGAGACAAATCCTTTCTCTGAGCAAATACAGAAATGAATGCTGCTCCCTGCCACTGCAGACAGGGAGTTCTCTGCACAGGCATAGATCCATACTGTACTGTAAATTATGGCTGCTATAAATGAAAAATGCTGATTTGGGGATTGTTCACTTTGTTATAATTTTCCAAGAGTAATATCCTGCAGGGAACAGCCAAGTTAATACAATGTTTCCACTCAAAAATTGGCAGCCTGAATGCAGCCAATGGGGTGTATTTAATGAGAGTTTGCCTGCTGATAAAATGTTATTGCAGAACATGCAGACTAAAGAGAGTCTCTTATTTTCCATCCCAGAATGTAACCTTAGACTAGTGAAACTGGGTAACTAGCAATAGCTCTCTGGATTTGTAATACGCTGTATATTTTTACTCCGTTTTAAACGTGTTCTGTAATTTATAATGTCTTTCAGCCATTGGAAGCACACAGACACTGTTTTGTCTGGTTTATTCTCACAGGTAACAGCTTGTGATCTGCCTGCGGATGCGACTCACACCGGTTATTTTTACGCTTAGCTCCAGTGCATGGCTGGACGTGCCATGCAGCATTTGTCTGTTCGGTTTTAACATGGAGCTAATCAGTTCTGACACAAGTATGTGTTGATCTTTCTTTAACCTACTCACGAATGGCTTGATGTTTTCTCCAAACTTCCTATTTCTAGCCCAGCCAGTGAATAAGAGCGAAATGCGAAACTACGGTAATGTACAAAACAAAAGCTGGTATTGAGCAACTGAACTGGAAAAAATCTGAAGTGTCAAAAAGCTCCCGCTGCTCTGCTCCAAGCATCGCACGAAGATAACAGATGTGTGCAGCCCTGAAACCACACTCGCTGCCCCTTCCCCAGTCCTGCAGACACCTACAGAGCTCAGCACTCCTTTCACATCCATCAGCTTACATAAAGCTCACAAATTGCTCAGGTCTGAGATCCACAGAAATATACAGTGAAAAAGTCCATTTCAGGCTAGATCTCAGTGATCAGCATCACGCCCATGTGAATCACCACACAGATGAGGGTTCAACTTCTGTGACCATCACCAGATGATGCATCGATGCATGAACACCAAGAGCTTAGAGGAAGAAGCCAAGTTCCTGGAGCAGGAACTGCAAAAGCCCTTTGGAGTGGGCACAGGAGGATGCACAAATGCACACTAACAAATCCTACACATGATGCAAGTTGTATAAGGCAACAGTTTTGACACATTTTGTAGAATGTTGTCTTGCAACATAACTGTTTTGCATCCAGTATTGTGCAGAAAGGGAAACAAAAGCCCAAACACTGAGATTTCAGGCCAAGTATTTGCTGGAAGCTACTAACAAACATGTGCATGTGTACATATGTCAGTTTGTGCATGTGTATGTGTGTCAGTATGTGCATGTAACTCCACAGCTCCTTTCTCCACCCTCATACACAGTGCAGGGAATCTGCTAATGCTTAAATGGTGGGGAAGGTCAAGTATTTATTGTGGGAAAGCCAACAGTAATTTTGCTGCCTCTCTGGAATTCTACAAACAGCCAAATTGCACAGCTTAGGAAGAAAAATAAAAGTTACTCTTTAATTTAGGATTTTAAAGAAACCACAACTCTACTGGTCCTAGAGTCAACCACCCGAGTGTACAGACCCGTTGTACATTTTCAGAAACTGAAGGCAGCAAGTTCTTCCTTTGTAAGCAAAGCTCCTTCCACATAATGTGACAACAAGCTTTCCAAAGGTAGGAACAGGACTACAGAAACCTACTTGGTTACAGACATGCTGAAACCCCAATAACCTTCCCTGCCTTTCCTAAGGACTCCTTAAACTTTCTGTCGTGCTTCTCCAAAATAAAGAGGCATGGAAACACTTTGGCAAGATGCAGAGAGATCTCCTCAAGGCACAGTACTACACCTAATCTGAAAGCATGGCTTCCTTTATCATCATTAGGGATGAACAAAGTGAGATTTTGCTGGAGACGTTTGCTGTTTACACAAGTGCTTTTGGTTAGGAGCATCCCACACTGGGTAACAAATGCTGCAACCATAGGTTTCCCGAAACGCAGACTGCTGTACTTAAATGTGTACTCAATTTCTTGTCTGCCGGGTGGCATCTCAGAAGATGTTATCTGACACCCCAGGTTGGTCCCAGGAGGAGAACAGCTCTTAGTCTTCATTTCTGGGTGTATGCTTTTCCAGGGAAAAGGGCAGCTAGTGGGAAAGACCCTCTCTGCTCTCCTCCGCCGTCATTCCTCACACTCAGGAGCGGCTGTGCATTGCAACACCCTTGTTTGGCAGGGCAGGCTGCGGTGTCCCTCCAGCTGTCCTGGGCAGCGGCCAGGGGCTCTTGCTAAAGGTGCTTCATCCTGTGTCCAAGTCTCTTTTATGAGTCCCAGACTTGCGTAAGAGAAGTGATGCCAAGTTCAGTATGTTGTTGGTTTTACCAGCTGCCTTTTTAATTAAATTAATTTAATTCATAATGGGATGAGAGACTACGAATAGCAAGGTGTGAAAGCTTTGCTTGCCTTTGTTCAGGTTGCTCAGTCTTTAGCTGGAGATGCTCACCCAACAGCCCAAGGCCTCAGTCTGTGCCAGCGGGCGATGCAGGCATTTGTCTGGTAGGAGCATAAGATTAGACACATTAAGCAGCCAATCCCAAGTAAAAAGAAGGGAGCAATTGGCCTGTGCCAAACTCTCCTGTATTAAACAGCTACTAAGTGACATTAAAAAGTGAGCCTCCATGGAGTTCATTTCAAAGCCTCCAGCAATTTGTTCCATTACCAAACCTCAAACTGGCTACTTTTTCAATCATTTGCATTTCAGACCTCTGTGCACCAGGTTTTCATTCGCCACAGACATTTGGAAACCAGATACTTAAACGATTTTTTCTTTCCTCACCCGTAAGCCAAATGACAAAAGGCCCACCATGGAAAAAGTCAAGAGGGAAAGCTCAGTATTATGGCCTCCCTGTGTTTACTTCTCAGACCTCACCACAAGCAGATCTCCTGGTGGCTGAGTTCACCAAAGACATAGTCAATGCTATGTAGGTTCCAGACCGGAGGGATTTTCCTTCGCATCAGACACATTTCCCATCCAACTGGCAACTTTTCTTCTTGCCACAAAGATCAGCAAAGCAAGTTAATGAGCATTTGCCAAATTTCTCAAGAAACCCTGACCGTGCCATAGGAACTGGTTACACTTTGATGGCACACAGTCACGTGCCCTTCCCAAGCAGATATATTTTATCTGGGGTGGGAAATGGAGCAGATGAACTGTGCCAGCAGTTGAAAGGTTTTCTAGAAACATTGAGAAGAAAAAAAATTCATCTGCAGGCCTCACAGCCTTGTCAATACGTTACAGAAATAAAACACTTTGTTTGGAAGGGGTCATTAAGCTTTTAACTATCCACTTAACATTAACGCCACTAGCAATCCTGGTCAAGTAAATGCTTGTGCATGATTACACTTCAAATTTAGATGCGAGGCTATTGCATATAACACGATCTGTGTAGACTTGTTTCTGTTCTAATGGATTTAAATTGCCAATAAAGTGGGACCTAGGACTGAGATGCAAAACGAAGCTTGAAGACCAAACATTTTCTCCATCATTCATTTTCAAATTGCTATGAAGATTAAGGGTTTTTTGTCTTGCCTGTCTCAAATGGGAAATTAAAATTATCAATTAAAAATAAATAAAAATTCTGTTTCAGAATCAAATAATGTGTATGAGAGCTGTCATGTCCAGCTCCTCTCCACTCCTCACCCTAAGATAAAAGGCTGCTACACCCTATATACCTGCATGTGTGGGGGTAGCACATCAAGCCTCTCTGCTGCACAGGGGAAAGCAAGGTTGAGATCCCAGCTTTGCAAGAAAGTGGGAAAGTGGCTTCATTACAAGCCGCTTGTTGCTTCACAGGTGCAGGTATAGCCCTGTGTGCATTTACCCTTCTGAAAACTTCAGGCGAGAGCAATGTGCAAGCAGCTGTGCAAAGGAATAAGCCTATCTCATCTTGGAGAAGAAAGCAAACACAACACACCCAAGATAGGCGTTTCTTTCCTTCACCACTAAGAAGTCTCCACCCCCCTTCAGGGCCTGATCCTGTCAGTCTTCAAGTATCCTGGTAGCACATTAAGTAGACGCAAAAGCTGTTGATCACCTTTTACAGGCTCCCCAGATATTGCAGGGCTGGGTTTTCCTAACAAAGCCCTTTTGTCTTCTGAAAAGAAGTAAGATCTGCAAACCAACTGCTGTGCTGAGATTTTTGCAAATGAAGAAAAGGACGAAATTCTCTCTTGATGGAAATAAGCTATGAAGTACTTAGCCTCTACAGCATCAACTGCTTTTAAAAATAAAATAAAATAAAATAATAACAAGAAAGGAGATGTAGTATTCTACCTGTTATCCTGGCATGCTGCAGAAAGTTGTGTCAAATTAAAAAAAAAAAAAAAAAACACAAATACCACCCCCTAAAAACACCCCAAACAGAACCTATTACTCTATGCAGGTGCACCATAAATATCCTATATAAACATATACCCATATTTGAATTTAAGCTATAGCAAAAGTCTAATTTATATTCAGCAGAAGGATTGCTGCTAATGCTGCAGAAGACAGTGCAGATTAATTCTCAACATTAATTAGAGCAGAATATCCCAAAGCTGTGAACTAATAAAACACCTTGTTACACGCAATCATTGCTAATGGCAGATTTTAGACAACACATAGTTTAAAGCTTAATAATTTTTCTTCTTTTCCCCTCTTTGGTTTCCTATTGCTCCACAATTCACAAACCCTGACAGACTTTAGCAAAAAATTCTATTGACGAATAAATTAAAAGGACCTTAAGGAAACAAGGGGTTACACAAGCCCTAGCCAAGGTGAGCCTTGGCGCAGTGAATCATGCCTAACCCAAACACAAGCTCCCAGCTTATCAAGGAGGCTCAACGCACTCCAGCAACCAAGCCAGGGCCAAAGAGCGAGTGCGCACCTGGGCACAAGCAAGTGCCAGGACGAAAAATGTTAATTTCCTTAGTCTGTGTGCCCCGCATCAGAGCACATAATTTCTTGATTATGTACAACTTCTTGGGTTTGGGGGGTGGGGGTAGGGTTTAAGCCGTATCAAATCTATGTAACGGTACAGACAGTTATAATACACAGATCCTGATTTTATAATCCTCTTCTGACAATCTCATGGGAAATGCATTATTCTGATCCCTATACAGTCAACCCCATGCCCAAACACAAAACCAAAATAAGCCTCATGCCTCCCCAAAACCCAGAGTGCCTTGAAGATTTGATACTTGAATTCAGGTTGCCTTTTAGCTCTTCCTTGTTGTGTTTTTTCTTGGCTGTACTTCCACCACTTAAACATTTCTGAGACACTAAAGCAAAACCCCCTGCTTTAGCTGAAACAGATTAATTATAATTTCTCAGCAGAATTCATTATTGCAGTTATACAGTGACCTGAAATAAATACCCAAAACATAGAAAAGTAGTGTAAAGAGTACTGCATAGAACTTCTCCATGTGGGCTTTGATTCCTAAAGGACAAACAACATTTTTCTTGCCAGAAGCCCTTTACGCCAGGCAGCACAGGTGGAAAGCAAACCTGAAAGACTTGCATCTCTGCTTTGGAACATTGTTTTTCCTGGCTGTTTGGGGACCCAGGTCTACTTTCAGTTATAGGTGTACTACCTCATTACTTCAGCAGTGCTATGCAGGTTTACCTGAGGGCAGAATGTGACCTCGTGTTTTCATAACATGTCATTGCAGATACTTACACTCTCCCAGCCCATACCTGCGCACATAAAGGTGCTGTTAGCTTTAGATAACAGCTGCCCATGCAGCTGCTTGCTGCACGGGTAAATGTTTGCTATTCCTCCCTCTAAAAGAAACTACTACCCCCATCAAACTAAAGTCTTCCTTTCTCACACCACTTTCAGAGTGTTTAACTTGGTCCATAGCTAAAGCAAACTCTTGCATTTTAGTATACTGCGCTGCATACAATCAGGAAACACAACAAAAGCATGTATGCATTTTAAGAGCATGTATGCATGAAGCAGCAACAAACATCATAAATAAATTCGGTGTAGTGAAACACGGAGCCCACGAAATAGCTTTCTAAGCTTCAGGAAGCTTCCTCACTTGCTTTCAGTTTGTGCATGTGTTGCAACTTGCAGAGAATAAGTGGTGTCCAGATATAAACCCTAGCTATCACTGCTCTGTTTCAGCAAAACCCTTAACTTAGTGTACTATAATAATTTCACTGCCTTTAATTTTGAATTTTAGAAGTTTGGTAGTTCCAAGTTTAAAAGTCTGGACTGAATTCAAAAGCTCTTGCCCAGGGAAGTGGCACTGACGAGCACAATGCTGTGGTTTTCTCCTGCACCTGGTGCCTGTGGTCCCCAAATGCAGCATCCCAGCTTTCATTAAGCAACCAAAGGTTCACTGCGTCTCTGGGCTTCACCGCAGTGAATGCAGATGAGAAGAGAAGTTATTGGTGGCCCAATGCATTTCAGTTCTTCTTTTCTCTCTAAACCTTCACTAGGAATTCAAGTTCCATTATACAACCCATCTGTGTTTCTAAAGCCCACAAAAGGCAGAATGCCGATACTTGTAAAGGCATAGAGCGTCGCTCCATGTCTCTGTGAGAAGACTACCAAATACATTCCCTGTGTGGTTAAACCACTGGAGACAGGGAGCCCAGTTCCTGTGCCACTAGGAACTCTTTCCAGATAAACAGTCATCAGACTTCTAAGCTCTTCAGTCTCTTGGCCTCAAAAAGCATTTGTAATATACATATAAAACAGCTTTTTTAATTCCTGCTAGTGCTGGAAAGCATTCCTTGCATAACATTGAGTTTATCACCAGAGAGTGATTAATTAGAAATCAGGCAGAGGCTGCATTTTTTAAACATGCACGTACATTTTTGAGATAATTTGCTGCCTGCCTAATTATTGTTGTAATGCATTCAAAACACTACCAACAAAACGTATTTTAGAAGTTCTACTTTTGACTACAAATTGACTTTTTTTTTGTTAAGTTTCAGGCCAATTAATATATATGACATGTCTGAGCACCTTCACTAAAATCTGTTTATTTAATACAGTACTGCAACATGCATGGAAGATCTTCAGTGTCCTGAAGCCCTCTGGCATATTAGTACCAGGCCTAAATTAAGTTACTGAAAAGACTTCTCGGGGACCTTTGCTCCACCCTGCTCAGCTGTCCTTATCCTTTGGGTAGAACCACAAAGGTGCCCTGTGTGAAGTCCCAGGATACAGCCACTGTCACTGCCTTTAACTTAGTGAACTTCAAAGTACTTTTGGCATTTGCTTAAACAAAATGACGCTGTGGGATGGCTATTAAGTGTAAACGTGGTCCGCCATCCTAATGTACAAGAGGCAATAAAGATGCTTATCAAGGGAGAGTATCTGTGAAGAAGATCAAAATGGGAATTACAGAGTAGGAATATCAGCACAAGAGCTGGAGGTTGTTTCACAGTGAATATGTGGAAAGCAGAGGTACAGAAATTGCCCAAAAGTGATCTTTTAGTGTTCACGCCTACCCCGCTCAGTCTAGGACATCTGTCTTGCAGCTTGTCCAAATTGATATATCTGTATTTTCACAGGCATTTTAGCTCTGGACTTCACCGGGACTTGGGCTCAGCTCTGAACAGCCAGCTGCAGCAGAGGAGGCAGACTTTTGCAACGCTCCCTCCCAAGTTATCCAACTAACGACTTTTATGGGAGATAAAGGATTTGCAAGCCCCAGTGTTGCATCCATCCTAATGCATGGCCTTAGATGGACCATCAGGAACAGCACCAGAGCAGACTGGGGAAAACACAGTAATCTCACAGAAGCAGAGACATCAGTAGACAAGCTGCTCCCTCCAGCTCCTTGTATCACTTATCTCACAACTAGCAACAGTTCACTGGTTAACATTAGTAGAGGAGACTGAAATTCAGGCTGCAAAGAATGGGACTCCTTTTTACACACATATGGATTAGCCCCTATGCAGATTTTTTTTTTTTTTAATATATATATATATATATATATGTTGATTTCAAAACATTTTCAAAGAATAAAGATGCTGGCCAGCAATTACTGTGAATGAACAGGGAAAGACACCAGCTGTGAAGCACACGTGCATAGCATTTTTCTGGTTTTATTTCAAGAATCAGAAAACTACATTTGTGCTTTTGTTTTATGCAATCTGATAAAAACATAACTTTGAGAGTAAAAAACAGTCAACAAGAGGGCAGCAATCAATCTTGCAAACACAGTGCTACTGAGCATAACAAATAATTCCTCATAATCCCAAGTATGCTTTTTCTAAGTGCATAATTCTATTACACAAATACTCAGCTTTTTCTAAGAGTTGATAAGGATTAAGAATACAAAGAAATGTAGCAAATTCATTAGCATAGAAGATCTTCCCAGTGGCTTAACAAGGAAACTCCTAAACAGGATGTCAATCTCACACTACTAGGTTATCAATGATAAGGTAGAGTCTCACTGAGTCCAGACTAACTTAAACTCTTTCCTAGTCTTTCCCAGGTCTCTTGCCTCCCAAGCTCACATTGCATTTTATGGTGCAGAAACATTTATAACATGCCACTTTATATCTCTAAGGTTTAATAGACAGCAAAACATTATATACACACCTTGACACCATTTCCTTGCTTTCAAACACAAGTGGTGCACATATGTAACACGAAACTTTGCCCAAAATTCACATTGCCCAAAATTCACATCCACAAATCAAAATTTCCAGCAGCTTCAGATACTTCCATTTGTTCATAAATTTAATTTCAATAATCCTCAGAGGCTCATTTTCAAGAAATACCAAGTATCTGCCCTCATCAGTCATGACTTAGAGTGTCCCTGCTTGAGCCTCTCAAAATTATGACTCCCTTAAACAATATAATTTTTGTCCCCTGTAAAACAAGGCTCCTAAACCTGTACAAACTCTATGCCTACACACAACTCCACTGATTTCAAACGGATCTTGCATACACATGAAATAACACATTTGCAAAAGCAGCTTGCTGAATCACAGCTATTGTTAGCTATTTCCATTAAGAACTTTTTTCAGCTTCAGAACAAACTCATGCTCTCTGACTGCAGCATTCAGTGAGTGTTAAGCTCCTACTCTTGCTTTAATTATGTGCACTTTAAAAGTCTGTCTAATGTACTTCTGAAGTGCTATATAGACAGGAGCTGCTTAAGTACTGGGTGGTATAGCAGTTGCTGTGGTAACACTATTTTTTCTTAACTAAAAAGCAAGAGTGCCAGAGGCCTGTATAAACTAAGAACTGCATATTAACATATTGTCTCAGGGCTACAGTAAATAATTCGTTTTATTTCTTTTATATATATACACACATATAGGTGTATATATGTATACACATATATAATTCTTTGCAAGAACTCCCATTTAGGAGTCTTGGGTCCAACACATCCAAGTGTGTGAGTGAAATGCCACTCAACTCAACCAAGTTCATTCCAGCAAACTTCAAGATGCCTCCTTTTTGCTACAATATCAGAACCACCATGCCAGCCGGCAGAAATTAATGCTGAAGCCACACCATCATATGCAACCTAAAGAATTCACCCATCTCAATCCCATCCAACAATATATCTAGAAAAAAATCTTTTAGGAAAAGAAAGTGGAATGGCAATTACCAGAATGTGTACTTACTAGACTTACTTTTAAGCACAGACAGCCAAAAGACTCGTTTAAAGTTGTAACACTGACACCGCAATACCTTGTGATGTGATTATAATTTGTAATCTTACCTTCTGTTTCAGGAGAATTACTTTTTGGCATAGTCTTCATACAACATGATGTGGTATTCTATATCAGCTTCACTTTTAAACTAGATGAGAAAAGTTTTCTTAGGCAAATAAAGTAATAAAAAAAACTGATCCTGCAGTCCTGGCAGGCAAAATATCCATAGACTTCAAAGGAATATTATGCCTAAGGTTTGCTGGATCAAGCATCAGTAGAAGATGCATGTCCCTGCTGCAACGTTACTGTAACTGAGAAGCAAGAGTTCCAGATTTTCTTCTTTCCCCTCCAGCTCTCCATAATTCTACCTTTTCCTTAAACTCCCCTGCATGTAGCTGCGGTGCTTTTCTTCAAAGTTGCATGCTCTTGCATAGGAGAGACAGATTCTCTTCGAGGCCATCCTTGAATTCCATGTTACCACCCAGTGCCAAATACATTAGGAAGGTGGGAATGGAGCAAGCAGCTTTATCACAGCTAGTGTACCAGTCAACATCATTATTTTTAAAATTGTATTTTTTCTGGGGTAAAGCATTCATGAAGCTGTATGGTTGCAGACTGGACAATATATTCTCCCAGGATACATTCCTACCTGCTGCCATGCCCTATGGAAAAATAAGCAAATACACACAGACAAGTGATAACACTAAGAGGACAGACCCTGGGTCTATTCAGAAATAGGCACATTTCTATTCACCTCTTCCCTAGAGTATAAAAATCAAACTCTACCTACAGGCAGGTAAGGCAGCTGCTCCTTTGTGTCCCATACTGCAAAGCTCAAAAACCTGCTTTCAGCTCATCATTGTGCTATGCATTATCAGTGCCACTGCATTAGATATGCTGAAGATCACCAATGCCGGGGCATTTCACATCTTGGCTAAACTAATGGCATACAGAGCATTTTCCTGCTCTCATCACTATATTATGAGTATAATCTAACAGCTACATTGCTTAATGCACTGTTAAATACCCCATGCTATTTATTCTCTCGCAAGACAACTTCCTTCTCTTCTTGCTTTGGATTATAGTCCATCTTGTATCATGCTGTGGCTGATAACAAACAATCACATGGAAGGGATGAAGGGGGGGGAAAAAGAGAACGTTATGAAGTTAGTAGCTGTGAAAAAAAAAAAATAGAAAAGGACCGTACATTGACACAGCGTGTAAGTTGTAGACAAAATTTAAGTGTTTCTGCATTTTTTTAAGTGGATGGCATATTAAAAGCTAAGAAAGTAATTACTCCTTTTCAATGTTCACACTCTAGTAAGTGTCATGCTAAAAATATACAGAGAAAACTAAAACAGAACAAAACAGAACTACAATAAAATTCCTTTTTTATATATATTTCAGACAAAATATGCAATGACATTTCCCATTTCTACTGATCTAGAGTGCTTGGCAGAGGAAATTCATGGGACTGCAGCTTCAGATGAAAAACTACCCTAGCCCCACCCAGGTGAAAAAGTACTGGGCATTTACAGCAACTGTGGATCTGATCCATGAATTTTAAGGTGACATGATTTATTTATTTATTTGTTTGAATTATTACACCTTCAGAGAGAAAGACTTATTTTATATAATTACAAAAACATAATTGATAGTAGCAATTTATTCAGGGGCTGAAGAAGTTCACTGGCAATCTAACAATGGATGGAATTATTGCTGACAATTTTACAAAAGCTTTTATCAAAGTTTATGGGCCATTAAGTCCAACAGTGCGATTACCACTCCGATATCATCACTCTCAATAATACAGCGTTGGCCCAAAACAATCCATTTTCTAATCCTGTCTATTATAACTAGTCTGTTTACTCAGAAGCGTCATGTTTGCTATTTCTGAAATGATCCAAGTCTTTGAAACAGTATTTGAGTTTAGCTCATAGGCAGGACCTGTTTGGTATCATGTTAAAGCAGGAGAAAATAGCCTGAGTCCCTTTCAAGTGCCAATGACTAATTCAGGTTTTCCCTCCATGGGATACGTAGTGAGTAAAAAATACAGACATGAGCTGAGCATACAAGCACACATATTCATGACATGAGGAGGCAGCTCTGGGAAATAAGTAATACACTAAGAGGTAATATTTCTCTGCAGAACCCCCCAGGACTTTGGCTCTTTCTTGACATTAGTTAGGCATTGGCACCTTTGATGCCCTATGCTATTACGACTTAATATGGTTCATAGTAACTAATGACCAGACACAAAAGAAACAGAGAAGATGTTAATTAGCTATTTTTAGTCTTAATTCATTGAGTATGATGTGCTCATTGATGCAAAACAGACTGCTGCTGTTCAAATCAAAAAGACCCTCATTTGGAAAAAGGCTCCGTTCTTCCTTTTTTTTGCTTGAAAAGTCGTGTCAGGGAGAATTATCCACATATACCGATGAGAGCATCTTACACACTGATGAACAAAAACTTCAGAAAAGATGCTACTGGATTAGTTAATCTGCCATAGACAACTGTGATAAAATGATGCTGCCTATCGTATCTGCCTCATTAAGGAGGGAAAGAGAATAAGAAGAGCCTTGAAATAATAAAATCATTAACATGAGCACCTTGTGAAGCTTACTAGGAAGCACACAGACTGACAATACCTTTGCTCAATGTTTAATTACTTTTTGAAGACCAGATGGAAATGGGAGAGCATATCAATGATAATCCTCTCCAATCCAAGCAAAAGGAAAAATATAAAACTGATCTAGTAATTGGACATGTATCTTAGCATAGATGTTTAAAGAAATGATGAAGGATCACTGAAGATGTTGAAGGTTTGACTTCAATCTCCTACTGCAGGTATCCTCACTGCAAGTAGTCAGATTATGAACTACCATTGGGAGGGATCACATTTGCTTCTACAACCAAACTAAAACTGCTGCGGCTCAACTGCTTATCCTCCATTCCAGGTAGGAGGAACAGAGACTGGAAGCCGAGGCCATGGCATAAACATGACCTGCATGTTTCCCTTTCTAGGTCTGTGGTGAAGGACATGCCCCTGCTCCCACTCCCAAGGACTGAACTTCTGCCATTAATTCTGCGGAAGCAATAACAGTACCACTATCTACCTGGATGATGCAGCCATGACAAACACCAAGCTGATGCAGCCTTGCACCTCACTCAGCCTGCTGCATGAAGACACTAGCTCATTTCTAATGTTTGCTTTCCACAGCTCTGCAAGCGAAACTTCAAATAAAAGCCTGTGTTCTGTCCTCAGTAAGCACAAGTAAATAAAGACCAGCTAGAGGCCTTTTCATTAGAAAGCCAAACACTAACTGTTCCACTTGTACGGGCAATCAACGCGCTGTCAGCTGTTGCACCTCAACAGGGATGGTCTCACTGGGAGGAATCAGATACTAGTCAGAATTCAAATATTGAACCTGAAGAGGGAAATACACTCTTTCTGGACTTCATTCTTCCTCTGTTCACATTACTGCAGGTCTCCAGCAGTAGGAGGGGAGAAGGAGCTGTTAACAGATTTTGTGACAGCTCATTTTTAAAGGAGTGACTTTTCTCCCTCAGGTTGGCTCTGAGAACAAAGTCCCACTTCCACCAAATCTCAACTGCATGCTGCCTTTCAGCAAATGCCAAGGGCCCAATACCATACACACTGCTCTCTGCTGCAAAACCCATGTTCATATGGAGACCCAGCAGCTTAAATTATGGTCTAGCTCTGACAAAGCAGCTTCCAGAGTCAGGATTTTGCTGACTAAAATTTTCATTTCCACAAAAAATTGGTTTGTTTTGTTCTGGTTTCATTGTTTTGTCGCTTGGGGTTTTCTGTTTGTTTTTAGACAGGAAAAATAAAAGGCAGTGACTCCATGCAAAACTAGTCTGAAGAGCAGCAAAACAAATGTAATCCTTTTTAACAATTGAGAGTGTCAATTTTCCATTCATGAGAAATAAGTTGTAATAAAAATGGATAAAAAAAGCCACTAGAGAAATGAAAGAACTTCTGTCTAGAAGGACCTTTTGTTCAACAGTTCCTGACAAGGTAGTGCCAACCAGGACCTGAGGACATCTTCCTCACCCTTTTTTGTGGGAGGGAGAGATTCCTGTCCTTATATGCCGAGTAGATGATCCCTGTACCTCCAGATTTAATGCGTCAGAAGTAAGTTTGTCAAACATTAGTCATACCTGCTTCTACCACAGCCTTCTCTTCCCAATGATTAAAGGAAACGAAGAAGGATTTTTCACTTTTTTTTTTTCAGCTTCCCAAGTCATAGTTTGTGCAAAGTTCAGTGCCAAGGTAAGAGAACCAGTAACTTCCGGTACAAAAAGAAAGTGATCGTATACACAGAATGGTATTTTTATCTGACCATTCAGATCTGGTATCTTCATTATTTTCAAAGGCCCTTTTATCAAATAGGT
This sequence comes from Anseranas semipalmata, assembly GCA_013399115.1. NCBI lineage: Eukaryota > Metazoa > Chordata > Aves > Anseriformes > Anseranatidae > Anseranas > Anseranas semipalmata. Next base: position 134,844 of record VXAA01005708.1, on the reverse strand, counting down.
ATCTCTCATGTCTTAAGTATCTTTTATGTTATATTAAGTGAAAAAAAAAAAATTGGAAAGAAACACAATACCAAAATTTTCTCCCCAACAAAGCAGATGGTGATCTGATCAGGAGGTCCACAAACTTTACCTATCTGCCATATCTCCAAAGAGCACCATCAGCCAGAGCTGCTTATTGCCATAGATAGCTCAGAGTATATTTTCTTAAACTTATCAGCATTGCTTTGTACAGGATATTACCACTTAAGACAGAGTAGTTAAGTGGCAATATTTTTTTTTAAATATTGCTTTCACAAAACCAAATTCACATGGGATTTTTCAATAGCATAATACAGCTACTTAAAATTAAAGCTACAAAATAACAAAAATAGGAAGAAAAAAAAAAAACTAGACCTTTCCTTACATCTTCTACACCAAATTATGCTCTCATCACAAGTCCAAACCTAACAGCAAAAATCTGAGGTGACCCATGAAGCACATCCCCTTGGAAACACTAGGGATAGCGTGTAATCTGTGTGCACATCTGAGAAAAGCTTTTTTCTGCATCTCTGATTATGCCACATCCATTGGAGTTTACAGCCCAGGAACGTATGAAGGAAAGCAAAGACTGCAGCAAATTGCAGATGATTGGGAAAAACCTGCTTGAGAATTCCCTGATACAACTGAAAAATGGAGATGCACTTGGCTAGAGGAATCATCTTCCCTGCTTGTGGAAAACGTAAGTGTTGAAGATGCAGCACAATGCCACCTGTACAAAACAAATGGATATCTCATTTTAATGTAAGCTTTGGTTAAGTGGCTTGTGTTGAAATGCCACCTAGCATTCCAAATGTAACCCAACTTAATCGTATCTATTGAAAGCCACATAATAAATAACAAGAAATACGCAGCATGCCATCCTAATTGCAGAGGTTGTCTCATTTACTAGAAGTCATTTGTTTATTCAAATGACTTGAACTATGTGATTCAATCTGAATCATGGGAACTAGTTACCGATTTGTGCAAACAGCCTCTTGCTTCTTTGCTAAAGGCATTGTTGAAATAACTGACCCAACTGCTAAAACAAGCTTCCTCCTTGAACATTGCCTCCTTCCTTAGTCTTACCTCCCAAGTGAACTTCAGAAAATGTGATTGTTCTACAAATGCATTTTGAACTTTAAGAATTTCAGTACTAACTAACTAACGACTGAATTAATTACATGCAATGGTATTTCCAAGATCAGGGAATTGCTTAGTAATAGAGAACTGTAACATGCAGCTATAATAACAATTTGCAGATTTTAAGTACACAGCTCTGAAAAAGGATTATTTACTATCTTAGATTCAAATCAAATTCATCTTTCAGAAGTACACATATGTCTCTCTGATCCTGGGGGGACCAGAGGGGGGTTTGAATACAGATCCCCAGTGAGAAGCTGCTGTCGTGGTTTTTTTTTCTTCGGTTAGGCACCACAAATATGAAAACTGCCATTAAAACTGTGCTGCAGCTACAAGGAAAGAATGATTTCAGAAACAATTCAGACTTCAAAAGAAGATATCTACTTGCAGCCCACCCTGACTTGCAGCTACCACCTCATGCTGCTGTTATTTCAGTAGCTGCCAGGGCTTCCCCATGGCAGAGAATGAGCACACTTTGGTCGCAAGAAGCCAAGACAGATACATGCCACCACAAGTCACATCCCAGGCCAATCACTGTGCGTGCTATGGCCAGCATCCCTCAGGGGACAAGGAGCTGATGGGGAAAGATGCTCAGAACAGCTTTCAGGAAGGACATGAAATGATGCTCTGCAACAGACATCATTTCAAAGCTTGTAAATCAGCCCCCAAGTAGGAAGCTGGTTACCTTAAACTACAGGCAGTGTTCATCATTGGCTAGGGCATGGGGCAAGAGGCCAAAATCCTAACAAGCAACTTTGCCAGTGGCCAGCTGTGTTGCCTCAGGCAACCATTCAAAGTCTCCATGGCTCTGATCCCGCGGCTCCCAATAGGTAAAATAATACTTTCCCTACCTAGGAGAAGTGCTGTGCAAGCTCGTGGTGCCCCGGTGCCAACAGCAGCCACCTTCCAGGACTCCCCTGGTGATCTTCATATTTACAGCTGAATTTGGTGACGGGAAATCACTGTTTTGATTACAAAACACACACAAGCCCAGTTCCCACAAACTGATAATTTTCATCTTGTAAAAGCCAGAGCTAAAGCACTACTATCCTGTCATCAAAACAGCTGTTTTATATCCTCTCCTCCTTCCTTCCACATTTCCCTGGAAAACATCTCGCCTAGCATCACCCTGCTCTGCCAGAGGAGCCATCTACCCCAGCAGACCGGACTGAAATATTCAGGCAAAACTGTCTTTTCTGCTACTGCATTAAATCTTATTCTGGGGGGGCTTGGGATGGAGGGGGCTGGCAAAACTGCAGCTTCTGCAGGTGACAGGGAGGTGGAGGGCACAGCTGGGAGGCGAGGCAGGTAGCGCCCGCCCTTCCCACAGCACCTTTGCAACATCAAGGAACTGCAGAGCAGTAACCGCTACATGCAGGAGAAGGCTTTTAACCCACACAGAAGCACTGCTGGCCCTTGGGGCACAGCTACTGTTTGGCAGCTTTCGCTCCACCTGCCCAAAGCCCTGTCCTGCTGCTGGGACACCAAGAAACCCTGCTGTACCAGCCTCCAGACAGAGGACAACAAGGTTCAGTGCAGGCACCACCCATATGCATGCCAGCACAGGTAATGGATACCAAGCTTTTTATTATTATTACTTGATGAAAATGGAAAAGCCATCACAAACATTTCAGACTGTACTTATCCCTCTACTTAACCTTCACACAGGTTGGAGCAGGGCTCTTCATCTATACACAAATGACAGTTTATTCCAACCCCCTCAGTTAGTTTTCTAGGAGGGAAGAATGGAATTGTAATTGGTTCAATAATCTGAGCCAAACGCAGCAAACACGCCTTGGTCCAAAAACTGAGTGGGTGGGAGGTTTAAGAAAATTAAGTGGTGATCTGGTATTTTCAAAATAAACCCGCAACTTTTCATTTCAAAAAGCATTTGATTTTCCTTTTTACCCAACTTGAAAGAAAAGAAACAGTCTCAGGTCTTCCAGATTATCCTAAAAGTTTGTTTTACGTGGTCGGTGTTCTGTTTTTTTTTTCTTTTCTTTTTTTTTTTTTCTCCTTCACTTCACTAGAACCACCCTGATATATTTGTTTCAGTCTGACTCGAAGTTATTCTTTTTTTTTCTGCTTCAACCACTGAAACAAACAAAAACCACCCATGATTTGATGCACTCTATTAGTGAGACATGCATGTGAACACGTAGATGTTTACTTTCATGTACACAGATGTGCCTGGCTGGAGAAGGCATGCTGGCAGGAAGAGGAACCTTGCATCTACCTTGCATGGATCTGTCAGCAGGCAAAACACAATTTGCATTAAAACTTCAAAATGAAAGCTTACACACCATTACAGTCTACATAAATAGATTGCTCTCTCAATGTGGTAGCAAGTGTACTGTTTAGCCAAATGGTCAACCCATGTCACCTTGTCTTTTCACTGTTGTCATCAGAAAGTTTGTGTTTGAACAGGAAAACTAATAAGGATTTCTCATGCTTTTTGCCTGTGAGCAACCCTTAATAACATTATTAAGCACAGAGAGCACAAGACCCACACCTACACATACATGTTCTCTCTATAGGACAAACTACTAGGGCATGTCATAGCTCTTTTAATAAACAACAATTTTGATTTAGCAGGAATAGACATTTGTTTTGGTACAAGTTCTCTGTACATGGAGTACATCTTTTTTTCCACATATCCTTTAGGAATGACTTCTGCTGCCCATATTCATTCCAAATGCTCTCCAACTATTTCTGAAGAAAAAATAGTACATTATTACTCAATGCTATTAGGTCAGCAGAATTCAGCTCTAAATAAAGAATTATTACAGTTCAGTTTGATGTAGTAGGAAGCCAAGAAGTAACACAACGAGAACCAGAATGGGCAGGAACGATACTAGATCTCATCATACACCTACTAATGACATGTTCCTGGAAGCCATGGTGCACAGGAGAAAGTCAAATTGATACACATGTAGTGGGGGCAGCATGTACTGTACTGTACCAAGTTGAACAACAAATGTCCGACTCCACAGAAAACATCAAGTGGTGGATTCCCATCCCAAGTACCATTAACTCCTGACAAAGCAAAGTTGACCTGAATGCATTCTACCCCCACCTACACAAAGCTGATAAATCTGCACTGCCAGCTCCCCATGCCTTCATGCATTTCACGAGTTCTCCAGGGGTGGCAGGTACAAATGAGCAGCAGCTGCATGAGGACTTCTGATGAGTCACCCTGACATGGCTTCTATCCCACCCCTGTCACCTGGACCCGGGGGTGCCAGGTGTTGCATCAGCCTTGTTGGAAGGGCGCATCCCAGAGGCGAGGGCCACTCCGCTAATCCCTCATCATGCCAGAGCCCCTGACGTCATGCAGCCCAGGTGAAACAGCGGCTCCCGCTCAGTCATCACCCATGTCCCAGGCACTGGTTGAAGCGTTGCGTAGGACCCAGAGAGGCAAGTTTTGCACTCGCTTTTCAAACTGCGCTTACAGAGAGGCATGTTGCTCAAGCTGACCTCGGGGTGAGAGCAAGACAGGTGACTATCCTCATCATGGCAATAATTACTGCTCAAGTATTCATCAGAGGCTACGCGCCTTCCCCAGCCACTGCATGTCAAATCCGGGAAACGAAAAGCTGGAACATGCCTTCCGCTGAGGAGCAAATAAAAGCCCTGCTCCCTTCCCAACCACTTTCTGTTTCTGCTAAAACTAGCAAAATCCTAGCTAGATTGAGTGCAATCCTTGTGCCAGCTGAGCCCCGACCGACACAATCGCATTTTCCCTGGTAGGCATTCAAGGAGAGCAGCATAGCTGAATGGTATTTTGAGAAATAATAAAAGATGCTTAATGCAATTCACACACTTCCAAAATAACAATTGGTCTAGCTAGCAGGTCATTTTTTAGGGAATAAGGCCTCCCCCGTATCTTGACTGGTCTAAATTAGACAGGTTTATGAGCTGGGTCACCCCAGCTAGTGCTCCTCATGTAGACTAGCCAGAGGATGCTTTTGTGGGTACAGCCAGTTCTGGCCACCCAGAGCAACGTCCTACAAGTCAAAGTACTTCTCTGACAGTACTTTTGCACTGCACAAGCACTTTGGCAATACAGACCAGACCAGAGTGTAACGAGATTTGACACAAGTTCTCATACCTGTCACTAATGCATAGAGCATGACATGCTGACTACTAAATTTTGAATGTATGTTAGTTTTTTCTTTGATGCCATGCTCACATCCACAGAGTGACTGTACCCTCTGATACACATATACTACCAAAACTTGGACTAATCTAGGAGTTTGGTTTGGCGTTGAAACTATTGATACTGCCACATTCGGTGAAGGTACAGTCATCCTCCCTAAAATGAAGTAAAGCTTTCAGTAGGCTGGTTTCTGAAGAGCTATTAAGCTAGCACAGTTTGTGCTAAAGAAAGATAAGGACACCTTTTGAAGGAACTGGTTTGGCTAGTCAGCTATCTTGCTGCTAAAGCTCGCATATCCCAGTGATTTCAGTGATATATGGATACCCAAATGCAAAGTCAGCCCCGAGGAACATAATGGCATTGTGTGACACTCCCTGAAAGTCTCTCTCTATAAATTAACAAATGAATTACAATGGACTACTCTGATTGTAGTCTCCAGGGCATCGATCTTGATTTCTCATTTATCTGCAAATCTCTCAACATACTATTGATGCAAGAAATAATATGTTTGTATTTACTGCTGTCACTTCTGTGTGTAGTTTGTTCCCCATACACACATGCACACACTCTGTTGAGATGCCATTCTCTTTTGTAGCATGTTGCACATAGCCACTTTATTTGTAAGTTGCCTTAATTAAGGAGATGACTGCTGTCACTTTACCTTCCCTTCCTTGCTTATCTGAAATTGTCCTTAACTTTGGCTTTGGGTTTTGCCCTTAATCATTCACACATCAAAGTACTGGAGTAAGAGCAGATCTATACTCAAGACTTACTTAACTGTATTATTTCACCAAATTGGACTGTTTCAGTATCTAAGTTTCCATACCTCTAACTGCATTCACCTCCGGAGTTTCCCAGATTTGTTTTAGTTTCCAAAGGCAAAAAATCTCAATCATTTACCAAGGAGAGGAGGAAAAATAAAAAAATAAAGAAAAGAAAAATAACGGCTCCCCCAGCTCCTTTCTCTTGTCTCCATACAGAAAACACCACTTGCATCAGTGATAATACAAACAAATAGAGGTACAACAGAACAGTGCACCAGCAATGCCAGTGCTATTACAACACCATGAGACATCCTTCACTTGCGACCTGGTGCCTGGCACCAGGCAGGCAGGGTCACTGCAGACTCCTCAGCCCAGCCACCTCCTCCTCCCATGACAGCCCCACCAACAGGCACTTTTCACATGGGGCTCGTGCGAGATCTCTGCCTCTATGGAGCAGCAGCCAGGACAGTCCAGAGGTCATCTGAAAAGGCACAGCTGCCTGCATGTAACTGGAGCAAGCCCTGTACAACCCACAAGAATTAGAATACTTGTATACATCTGTCACAAGTAAGTATGGAATAACATACAATGCAGAAACTACAAAAACAATCTAAAACACAGCATTACATAATATCAGTACACACGTAGCCCATAGGTAAACACTGCACAGAATATTAGATGTCTCTCTTTCATTTCATGTGGAAATGAACACTTCAGCACCCTTAAGGAGCTTAATTTCCCTTTGTTTTCCAGAAAGCGATACACAAGACATCAGGTACACAAGGCCAACACAAGGAATTTCTGCAGCCACCAAGCTGCCCAGCGGGTTTGCATGTGCACTCTCAGTTCCCATTCCACAACGGCTGCAACTACAGATCAAAACTAGCGATATAAAACCAATAAAGCAACGAAAAGCAGTTTGGTTAACTGTAGTGCTGTTGCTGAGCACTGACACACAAAATGGACATCGGTCAAATGCGTCCTGCAGGAAGCGGCATGCCTGCTGTCACAGGTATTTATCTTCGGTACCACCTAACAGGCCATCCGGCAAACATCAGTGAAAATGCAGATTAGTTCCACTGTCGTTAATATGGGTCAACATTAGAGCAGGTAGATAGAGATAAGAGGTAGGTATTGATCCCTATGAGTGTACTTCAGTTTCCAACAACGATGTTTAGTTTTGGAATATGCACGATTGTTTTGTTGTTGTTGTTTGTTTGTTTTTTGCATCTTCATGACTAGAGTCTTACAACTAAACAAGTTTTCTCCCAACTATGTTCAATGAAATCATTCAAAATTTTTTGGAAAAGACTTATCTGTATTTAAATTTCCATTAAACTATTATATTGATCAGATTTTATAGGATGATTCTGACCTTCTTCTAACAAGAACATTTGCCCAGGTACTTTTTTTTTTTTTTTTTTTTTTTTTTCTCTGAAGCATCATGTCTTTTTGGGAATAGAACAAATTGGGTTGAAATTTTAAAAAGTGTAAATTCATATGCCATTTGAACTTCTAGAAGCAATAGAATTTTGTCATAAAACACAAGAGTGTTGCACATGTTTATTACAACATATCTGCTTTCCGAATTATTCTGAATTCAGATACTCAGTACTCCTATTGTTTGCCCAAGGAGATGGGACCTCAACAGACTTTAATGGTCTACTACCTGTTGGACCTATCGCTTCAAACTAATATCTCATGATTCCCAAATGCTGTTTCATTCTGTACCCCTGGTTTATGTTCTTACTCATCCTCAAGTGTGGAGAAAAACAAATAAAGACCAAATAATTGATTCATGCTTCTTGAAGAAATTGTTGTGCCTTCACCTCTGCCACCGAGTCTCCAGCTCTCCCCACAGGAACAGTTACTTACTAACATAACTTATTAAGAATAATCTCCGTTGGGTTTATCACGTAGCTGTTGATTATTTAATAATCCTCAAATAAACAGCACCCTCATAATTTATGACACATGGAATTAAACACTATAAACAAGGTAACAACATTTTTCTCCTCACACTTTACATATTCTACAGGGTATATGCACCTGAGATTGCATTTCAAAAGACTTAACACAGCACAGCAGATAGAGTCAGCTTGCTTCCCATCATTTTCAAAGGGTGAAGGGGAAAAAAAAAAAAAAAAAGGAAAGAAAAGCTGCCCATGTTACATCAACAACAGGTATGAACTTGATTTCTGGAACAAGAGAGCCTCTTCACTTTTTTAAGGTTGTGCAACTAGTTCTTTAGAACGGGGTGTTTCTCCCTTTCAGGATGGTTTTACTGTCCACAGTCACGAAAAACTAGTTCAGTTGTTTTAGGCCACACATCAGCTCTTCTAAACACTATTAATTCTCTTTTCCCACTTTTTCTTTAGAAAGAAAGAAAGAAAAAAAAAACAAAACAAACAAACAACAACAACAACAACAAAAAATCTGCATTTTTCCCTTGCTGGCAGATTTCCAAGATAAAGAGGACTGCACTCTGCCTGGAACAGCAGTCAGGGCCTGCTCTTGAAACTCACAAAAGAACACCACACACGGAGAAAAAGCGACGGATCTGACCAGCCAGAACCGTTTTCTCATCCTCTAAACCAGTTTCTCAAAAAAAAAAAAAAAAATCAAAACCAAACCCCCAACAACTCACAACCCGAGCCGCCGGCAGCCCACTCCGCGCTGTTCCCACGCGCGGCGGTGCCGGGCGGTCCCTGCGAGGGGTGACAGCGGCGGCAAAGTCGGGATGGCTTCTTCACGTTGGGAAGGACAGGGATAAATCGCTCCTAGTTTTAATAACCGGGGAACCAGAACCCACGTGAAGTTTCCCTTCTTTCCACACGCCCACTTCCCGGGTGCGTATATACATATATATCCATATTTATCTTTTTTAAGCTGGACAAGCGGAGGTGTCCAGGTCAGAGCGACAGGCGGGGGGTGCCGGAGCGGTGCTTTCTCGGGGGCTGCGCGCCTTTTCCCCGCAGTGCTCCGCGCCGCCCCCCCGGGGGACAGCAGCGACAGTGCGGGACGGGGCCGGCGGCCGCCCCGGGGCTGAGCCCGCCGCCCGGCCCGGGAGCGCGCTGCGGGAGCAGCTGGGCAAAGCGGGAAAGAGAGGGCAACCGGAGAGGGGTGGAGGACGTAGGGGAGAAAAAAAAAAACAAAAAAACGACACGAAAGGAGAGAAGCACAAGCAATGAGATGTGCCAAGGTTTATTCCCTTTTATTTCCTCCACCCCCACAAAAGAAAATAAACCTAGAATCAGGAAGTCAGAGCTGCGTGATCGCTGCTATAGGTTT
>VXAA01005708.1:79411-115617 GCA_013399115.1 Anseranas semipalmata | reverse complement strand
TTTTTTTTTTTTTAAGTTTTAAGAGACTGTATCAGGACATCAGTGTAGTCCAAGGTTAACAAAGTTGTTATGGCTAATGGGAGAGGCATATGTGCTGCATGATCCTGATGTTTGTCATTCACAGATCTGCTCCTGACCTCTGTTTTTATCTCTGCATCTCACCCCTGAGCTAACATAAAGTACAACAGAAGCCAGACCTACTTGAGCAAGCCCACACAGAAGTCAGAGGGCTTCCCTGTAGAGTCGGCCGGCTCACACAGACTTCCCTTGGGAAAGGAAACCAAGGAGGTCACATTTCTTTTCCAGTTTCTCAAGAGTCAGAAGACTGACCTTGCTTGAACACCAGGCTTTTCTGAGCGGAGAGAAGGCGGCAAAGGGAAAATAAGAATTACAATGAAAAAAACTCAGAAACACAAGTGGGAGCTCATCACTGCCTTTCTGTAAGCCACCTGTGTGCCTTACAAGAGCAAAAAGCAAAATAAAATAATAATAAAAAAGCTTTCCCAAAGAATGTATATCTTCCTCTGCAGCCTGAAAAACTGGAGGCTGAATTAGGAGCCAGGGCTTTGTAAGCTGTAAGTCTGTCTGAGCCCAACCTCCCCTCTGTAAAATGGGGATAACAGGTAGCACAAATAGCTAAATCACTGTTAGGAATAACCACTTAATAGCTACATGGTGTTTTGCAGCCAGGGCAGGCGTTAGGAATACTAAATATCCTTAAAATCATGACCTTTCACCATAATTTTGGTTTGTTATACCCAAAAGGGTATAACAAGAGAGGTGCCATTTGAAAGACCCACTGCACTCTCATTTCTTGAGTGGCGTTTTATCCCTGAAATTGACAGGTGGCAAAGTCTTTGCAATATGGCATTGGCATTGCTGTTCTGTTCACTCTTAATTACTGGTGTGGTGATGAGTGCTGTGTAAATCAAGCCGGTTGGGTAAAGTGTTCTTACCACAGGCTGGTTAACCACTACATTAACATGAACATCTGACACTTCATTTTCTAGGAGGGGTTAAAAACAGGGTGAAAGCTTGGGGGAGGCCAGTCATTTGTATGTGTGGGGGGAACAAGGACAGAGGCTGTAAGCTCCAGTTTCAGCCAGTATAGATGCTTCAGCCCTCCCCTTTAGCCCATGATGTGGAGCCCGCTTATGCCTACTCAGAGGCCAGTGTGAAAGAGGGCAATGAGCTCAGGTGCGTTCAGCTGCATAATGGTTGCACATGAGCCTACAGGCAACTCCTAAACAGACAAATAATTCCCTGCCACTGGTAATCAAAGTGGAATGATGGACTTGAGCCTCTTCCCATCTTTAAAAAAAAGTCCAGTCTGAGCATTTTTAATAACAGTACTTCCTAGGAAAGGCATTTGTTTATTTTAGTGCCTGTAAAATTTGTCAGAACGATAGTCTGGGAAATAGAAAGCCTTGTCTTATTCACAGAACAAGTATAACAAGTCCTGCAAGCTCTCTTCCATTGTTTCACCAATATGCCTCAACTCAAAGCCAGCAGATTAGACTCCATATGCAACACAGCACAGATCTTTTGGTTTTCTTGTTTTCTTTTTTTTTTTTTAAAGATAGCAAGGATCCTAACATTGATTCTGGTAGGAACTAAATACTTCAATATCTTTATAAATATGGGTCTAATGCTGATAACTACCTTTCACCCAAATAGCAACAGAGTTGCTACAGGCACAAGTTTTGCTGGGGACAGGGCCAGGACATTGGGAAATTTTGCTGCCAACACTTGCCCAAGAAGAGCAGAGGTCACCAGTCACCTCCTGCAGGCTCTATAGCCCACAGTTTGGAGCAACATTATTTTACATTTATTTATATTACATGTGCTTTTGCACTCGGTGCCCAGCTTAGCTGTGGAGCTCATCAACACAGGATGTCATGACGGACATGAGCAAAAAAAGATGAAGTCATCGGAGAGTTCAAATTCATTGAGGACTATCAAATACAGGAGCACAAGTTCAATTGCTCTCTCCAAAAAGGTCTAACACTGCAGCAGCTTTTGGGAGCTGGGTGTGACGGGGGAAGGAAAAGTGTCATGGAAGCATCGTTTTTCTTGTTTGACACAGTACAGTGATCTCCCATTGCACTTACTCAAAGCTGGAAAGCAGAAGTGGAAGTCCTTAGGCACTGTTTCCCACCTTCTCAGGTGTTTACATATACAGTACAGCTCTTCTTTCTCTGGGGAGGGAATAGCTTTCATCCACCACCACCAGAGTATGTTTTGAACAGAAGAGAGTGAATTTCCCTGGTGCCACCTCAGATGCTGCTCTCTCACTGAGCTCATGGAGTGGCCCACATGCTCGTCAATCTACAGAAAATACTTGTGGAGTGACAGGAGTCTAGGGGCTGCCAGATTTCTGAGATATCCATTAGAGGTGAGCAATATTTGGTTTGAATTCCCCCAGTTCAGCTCTGATACCAGGCTGCTGCCCACACGTTTCTGGCTGTTGGCTGTGTAAATCACTCTTGTGTGATGCAGACCCAGACAGAATCTCTAGATGCAGGACTGGATCACCCCAGAAGTACAGGAGGGAAAGAGATAACATTTGTCCCTGATGTTATAGGGATAGGCTCTAAAACACGACCCCGTGTTAAATAGCACTTCATTTCACTAGAAGCTTCCGTGTTCTCCAAGGTATTACTCATGGAGGAGTGACCTACTGATCATGAATAAAGGCTTCAGAATCTGGCCTTTAATGTGGAGTACTATCTTAGTGATACTGAATATGTAAATCTCTGCTTCATACAATGTATGCATGATATTAGGAAAACATTGCATAACAATGAGCAAAATAAGGAAAGCCGTGCAGTGTACTTAAGTCTATATTAAAGCTTGCCCAAGTTAACACAGCCCTATTGATTTACATGGCTGTAGGACAAGCTCTTCATCTTACTTTCCATCAAATTGCAGGAACAAGATACTGACAGGTTATTTAAAGAATGTATTCCTCCCTTTCCAGTAGGAGCTTATCAAACCTGTCCATATGTACATCCACATGCAGAGGCATTACAATTTCAAACAGTACTAAGAAAAGAGACTGTCCTCCATAGGCACACATATGGCTTCCACAGATCCCAACAGTTTCACAAAAGACAAGGATATTTAGGACTAGTAACACTTGTCACCTGACCTTCCTTCATCTCAAGCAGAAGATTTTCTAAAATTGTTTACTACAGCAGAGAAAGAAAGGAGACAGCATTATATCTTTGAAGACTTCTGGACACGTATTGTTTTGCTGTAGAAAAGCAGAGCATATAGCCAAACAGAAACAACATTTTCTGCTCTGTTCTGTATGCCCAGTTGTCCAACCTGTCTGCTAGTACCACTACAAAAGAATCATAGAATCATAGAATCATAGAATATCCTGAGTTGGAAGGGACCCATAAGAATCATCGAGTCCAACTCCTGGCACTGCACAGGTCTACCCAAAATTTTAGACCGTGTGACTAAGTGCACAGTCCAAATGCCTCTTAAATTCAGACAGGCTTGGTGCAGTGACTACTTCACTGGGGAGCCTGTTCCAGTGTGCAACCACCCTCTCAGTGAAGAACCTCTTCCTAATGTNCCTCTGGACACTCTCCAGCAGTTTTACATCCTTTTTGTACTGTGGTGCCCAGAACTGCACACAGTACTCAAGGTGAGGCCGCACCAGCGCAGAGTAGAGTGGGACAATCACTTCCCTCGACCGACTAGCAATGAATCACTTCCCTCAACCAACTAGCAATGAATCACTTCCCTCAACCGACTAGCAATGATCAAAAAATTTGATCTTTTTTTGATCAACAATGATCAAAAGAAGAGATCAAACTCATCAGAACTCATCAGATTATAGCCTCATGAATTATGTTTGTAATTGATTTGGGGGGTGGGGGGTGGAGAAGGGGTGGCAGAAAGGCAGAGAGAGAAGGAGAAGGAAAGGAGTTTTTTTCAAGCTTGTCCACTTTNCTTCCCTCAACCGACTAGCAATGATCAAAAAATTTGATCTTTTTTTGATCAACAATGATCAAAAGAAGAGATCAAACTCATCAGAACTCATCAGATTATAGCCTCATGAATTATGTTTGTAATTGATTTGGGGGGTGGGGGGTGGAGAAGGGGTGGCAGAAAGGCAGAGAGAGAAGGAGAAGGAAAGGAGTTTTTTTCAAGCTTGTCCACTTTGTTCTCACATAAAAAAAAAAAAAACTTTCTTATTTTTCTTATTTTTGGTGTAACTGAACTGTGTTCAATCACTACACGGCCTAAAGGTAGGTAACTGTTGAAATTAACTCATGTAATATATCACTAAAATACACTTAAGTTCTTTGACTGCTTTAATTTCATGTATTGCTTGCAGTTCAAAACCTACAGTGAGATGTTTGAATGTGACTAAGAGAGCTGAGAAAAGAATAAAAACCACATTATTTAAATGAGCAAATTCTGCAGTCTACACAATATTATCTAACTCCAGTCTAAATATCTACACGGTTCCTATCTTATGTAGAGGTGTCAACAAGAGGGCACAAGCTGATTTTATGATGTGAATCAAGTCTGGTAGAAACTATTACTTCTTAAGTTTCAGCAGTGGGTTGGCCTGATAGGTGATATAAAATGAAGACTATCCCTGCCCTAAGGGACTGGCAGTCTAAAAAAAGACCAAAGGAAAGTACTTGCCTCTTGCAAAGTGATTTATTTGGGTAGTTCTCTCAGTTTATAGTCTACTTCAGAGGTGGGCACATTTGTCATGTAAATTTTAGCTTTCCATGAGAAGTGCAGAATAGGCCATACTCAAAATGTATCATGCTGTTTCAATTTTTCCAAAAATTGTGTTTTGTTAAAAAAAATCCCAAATATTCTTTCTGGTCTGTTCAGATATTTTGAAGATGAAAATCTTCAATGTATTGGTTAGGAATTATTTTTATTTCTAGACTTCCTTAAATATTGTGCCTAAAGATTAAAAGAACATATCATGGACAAAATTTGTCACTTCCAGAAGAGATTCTTTCAAACTTTCACTGAAAAATCTGGTGTTATTCTACATGAAAAAGTACACATACATTCAAAACCTGAAAGTTGCCAAACAACTGAAAAACCTGCTCTCCACTAAACTCTACCATACTAAACAAGACTAATCATTTCCAAAATGAATATGTAAGCAATCACTGTAAATAATCCTGCAGCAAAGCAGAGGTCTGGACTAATTGCTGGATCGGGTCCTCTGCAGGACTCTGATTTAGCATTCCAGGTCATAATTGGGTCTGTGACCACCTGCTTTGGTCACTGGAAGTGAATGCAGCTGGACTTGGCAGGTCACTCCAACAAACATTTGCTAAAGGACATGTGCAAGTGCTCTTGTTAGCTGTTATTTGCAGGTCAGACTTTAGTCAATGCAAATTGTTGCTGAGCTCAAGTCTTGCTGTCAGTAGCAGCAGCAGAGGCAAAGGTCCTTAGGTAAAGAAATACAATTTCCTCCCTCCAGTGCCATGGGGCTTTCTGAACACAACAGAATGAATGTAAGTTGTAGATTATCTACAATTCATAATGCTTCCTAAACAGAATAAGCACAGAAAGTAACGTGCCTTAGTGGAGACTGCAGGCTTTGTGTCAGAAATCTGCCAATGACTTGCCCTGCATCCTCCAGCAAAGGGCATAACCTCTGACCCTCCACTTCAGTTTCCTCTGTCGTGTGGGGCAGATAATGACATCTACCTTCACTTTATAAAGTATTTTAAAATATACACATAAGATAGATTGTATCATTACAGGGCAAGCACACAAACAAATGTATACACACCCAAACAAGCCATAGTGATACGTAAAATGCAGACACTCACATACACAGAAATGTGCTGATGACCTTAGGCTAATGACTGAAGTCTGGGCGGTACTGCCAGTATTTGCAGAGTGCATATTCAAATAGCAGCGCAGGTCTGCACAGGTGCGCACAGGCAACCAGCAGGCCGTTTTGCTTGGCATATGCTGGTGTGGCTGTTCCTGGACTGAGCTGTTCAGGGTGGCTGGCAGCAGGGCCAGCAGCCTCCCAAGGATGCTCACAGGCATGCGGTGCTGCCAGCAGTTCTCTAGTGTCAGAGAGTGACAGAGAGCTTTATATTCACAGTGGAGGAAAAAGGAAAACAGTTCCCAGTTTCTAGAGAGATTGGATTTTTATTTAACATAGTTGCTCTCTCCTTTAAAGCTCTTGTGTAATTAACAGCATCGAGAAAACAATCCAAGCCTTGCTAGACTAAATGCAGCATGGCTTGTGGCCATGTTCCAGAAGCATGTCTTGTTCAACACTTTCATCAGCAGTGAATGGCCTGGCTTCTTCTACATAGTTTTAAAATGCTATGTTTGGAAATGCTGAAATGAAAAGCCTTGGGAGGAGGAAGAAAACAAAAGGAAAACATGTTACGGAGAAGATCAATTTCCCCAATTTTAAGCACAATTTTACAAGCCATCTGAAAAGTTTATTCCAGATGGTTCCATGCTTTGTAGTTTTCACACTTCCAGAGTCCTCGCACAGGAGATCAGGTTCTTAATATTATTTCATCAGAGACAACTCTCACAGGCATACCATATCTTGAGTACATGACACTGCAGCTGGCTCTCTGCTGAGATCTTTATACAAGCAATAACCATTTTACTGTCTGACATACACCTCACCATTTCAAGTCTTAGAGCAGCTCATGTGTGGTACACGACTGAGTCTTGTTTCATGTCTGCTTGCTAGATAATCTACAAAGAGGGATCCAAACTTGTGAAGTTAAACTTTGCACTAAGAGAAATAGCTCTGGTGATGCTCTACCTCTCTACAAACTGAACAGTTTCCAGGCCCTTCCTCCAAACTTCATGTTGTGTTCCTATCAAATTTTATGCAGGTTGTTTTAAGCCTTTACCATCCTTGCCAAGCCAATTAACACACACTAAACAGCACTGGTAGAATTATACTACCTGCAGTGCTCTGACTAGAGTAAGAGGCTGAGTGTTATTCCACCCCAAAAAGGAAGAGACTCCTTATTCTGTCTAGTGCATACTTTTGTGCAGATATGAGTTCAGGCACATATGAACAGTGTTGTTTATGAACAGAAATAGTATAAGGTAACTTTGCACCTATCATACTTTATATGGACTGTTCAAATTCAGAAGCTATTCATAGCAATTATGTAAAATCAGAACAAAACCAAAAGTACCCAAATAATGATCAGTGACCGAACATAAACATTTTAGCATGCTTTTGGCCATTCCATAACCAGACAGATCAGTTTAATTTCTCATTGCTTGTATGTATTTATACAGGAAACTACTCTGCAAGCTACCAGGTTGCATTTGACCCTGAATGAAACTGCTACTTTATCAGGTAATGCAGTCCTAAGCAAACTTAGAGGAGATTCGGAGTTTATTCATACGCAGGTGTACTGGGTCTGGCCGGGATAGAGTTAACTTTCCCTGCAGCAGCCCATATAGCATTCTACTCTGCACTTGTAGCTAGAACAGCGCTGGTATCACACCAGTGTTTTGGCTACTGCCAAGCAGTGCTGGCACAGCACCAAGACTCTCTCCAGACCCCCCAAAGCCAGTAGGTGGGGGTGGGCAAGAAGTGGGGAGGGGACATCCCCAGGGCAGCTGACCTAAACCGAACAAAGGGATATTCCATACCATATGATGTCACACTCAGCAATAAAAGCTGGGAAAATGTAAGGGGAGGTGGGGGCTCTCATTAGGAAGACATCTGTCCTCCTGAACCGCTACATGTATTGAGGCCCTGCTTCCCAGGACGTGGCCGAACATCGCTCGTTGATGGGGAAGTAAAGAATGTTTTTTTTCTTTTTTTCCCTCTGTGCTTCTGCACAGCCTTTGCTTGTTTTTTTCTATTTTTTTTCTTTTTTCCTTTAATTAAATTATGCTTATCTCAACCTGTGAGCCCTTTTTTTTTTTTTTTTTTCTTTCCATCATACTTTCTTCTTCTCCTCTTCTTTTGAGGAGGAGGAGTGAGAGAGCGGCTGTGGTGGAGTTCAGCTGCCCAGCAGGGTAAGACCACCACAGCAGGCAAATAACTTTATCACTGTCTGACTGACTTTATTGCTTTGTCTTTCAGCATGTTAGGCATTACAGGATCACCCTGAGTTTTTCCTCCAGCAGCACCTCCCTCCCTGCTACTACTAATGCTTCAGGCACTGCTTCTAGTTTGGTGACTGCCAGTTACCAGATATATAAGGTTCTTTTAACCTGCTTTCTGAGAAGAAACAGACTACATAGATTAGCCTAACTGTAGTGCTCTGTGTCCATCTGTCCAACCCACTTTAATTTTTGAGTGTACTGACCAATTTCACCTAGACTGTTGCAGACACCCCACTAATGTGTCTACAGAAAGACTTAGGCACGTCTCATTAGATACTAGAAAGTGCCCTCAGAGAGAAGTGTTCTGTAATGAAACAAGTTTCCACCGATCTTCTCATCCTCTTCAAACACTGAGGACAGTAATCATTGAATAGAAATTTATAGGAAATTAGGTTTCATTAGTTCATCTGTTCTTGGAACTGCTCCTTTTCCTGTCCTCAAGATAGTCATGAATTTTACAGATTTGTCAGGATTGCTCAATAAATGTTTGTAATAGTTAAGAAACATTCAATTTCCAAAAGTTCCTTGAAGCTAAGGCTCCTTCGCATTTTTTGATGCTTGTCACTCTGTATTTGGCCAGTGTGACTCAGAGTATGAGTATGGTTCCTATTCCCTGAATAGATGACTCAACCTGTACATACAAGAACAGTGCCTGAAGAGAGCACATCACTGTGCACGTAGAAAAAGATAAGGAAAGGAGAATTCTATAAGAGTTAAATCTGCTTCAGAAATATTAAACATGTTCTAGGAATATGACTGACTTTTTCTACTCAGGAACATAAATACTGTATGATTTTAAGAAAAGTAGTGTTCAAGTTTATCAACAGTTCTTATACTCGTGCATCTTGGCAGAAAATATTTTCCTGTTTTTATTGTAAGTGCATTTAATTAATGGATTAGTATTTGTATCTGGAGAAATAAAGCTTGCCTTAAAAATTCCTATGCACAAATGTGATAACTAGTTGAGTTGCTTAATGCAGTATGAGAAGAAATCAGATGGTGAAACATGGTACAAACAACACAAGTAGACAATCCATACACACTAACTCACAAGAAGTCAAATGAGTTGGATGTAGGAAACATGCTTGCCGAAAACAAAACAAGCATTCCCAAATGACATCAGATCCACTACTAAGCTGACAAGCTCCAAGAGATGGGATAACTGCAGAAGAGCACATGCATCTGCAGGAGGCTGTCAACTGTGTACAGAGGCTTCCCCCCTAAACATCTCAGAAGAGAACTTGTCTTGCTCTTAAAACAGCTCATTCGAGGGTTACTACCTTCGTAAAACACACAAGAAAGCTTTACCGTTCCTCAGTCTCTCACTCCAGGAGGAACAGGTTGTTATGGAAGCATGGCTTTAAGTCAGTAGAAATGTTTGACCAACATCTGCTATACTGTAATACTTCAGAAATAAGGTTTTATAGATGCTGGATATAAAGAATGGTCACAAAAAGGATTAAAGCAGGTATTTTTCAGTCCAGTGTGACTATTATTAGGAGTTCTGTATTTTATTCTCTTCACTGCCTACGTTGTTACAACCCCCAGGTATTAGCTAGGGACTAGGGGAAAAAAATCTGAAGAAAGCCAACAAAAGCCAGGCTGCCTTGTGGCCAGGGCCTGCCTCTTTTGCAAGACCTGTGCAGCAGCCTGTAGTACACCTTGACCACAGCACTCAATCACTCCAGACAGGAGAGCCCAGTGGCTAAAGCCTATGGCTAGCAGGCAAAATACACACGTGCAACTCAGCACCAGCTACCTTGTATTCACACTGGACAAAACACTGAGGCCTACATTTGCCATTGCCTTCCTGGAACAAAATGTAAAGCCAGTTATTCTTACCTCACAAGAGTTTTGTGAAATTTCAAACATGCTATTTGCAATCTTTACCTGAAAAGTGCTCTCAGTGAATTATTATAGTTCATTACCAGGCCTGAATTAAAGAAAAAAAAAAAAAAAAAAAAGCATCCTTGGTCATGTGATTAAAAGCAGATTGCATACCAGCACAGACCAATAATTTGAAGACAAGCATTTCCATACGAATTAGGCGTAAGGAATAGAATGGTTGTTGCTTAGGACTTGTTGATAACCCTGTTTGTACCATCTAGCGAATTTAATCCTTATTTGGCTTCTTGCTGAAGAAGCTGTAGTGGAGTGGACACATCTGTTGAGTGTTGGTGTCCTTGCCCTGAACTATGCAGCTCCAGGAGGACAGAAATACTTGCCTATCATGGCTTCTTCTGGAAGTCTGGTTTGAGAAAATACAGCAAAGTGCGGTGTCTGGTTGTTTTGCGGCCTGAACCAGAGCACGTGGGAGCCGACAGACTCTTTCTTCTCCATGGAATTTGAATGCCATGGAAGTGTCTCCCAGCTGTAGAGGTATTCAAAAAAATTTCCATTCAAATGGTACAAACACAAATTCTATGTTCAGCCCAAAACTACAATTCAACTGAGATAATCAATTCTCAGAAGGTACAAACTAAGTCTTGATGTAAGATGGGCTGTTTGCTGAGTCAATAGCATACCAAGACTGAATTCTCCTAATCAAGCTTTTGCAGGTTGACTATGCTAAATTTCCTTGAAGGCATTTTGAACTTCAGAACATCATCCATTTCCTTTCTCCTTGTTTACACATGCTATGATCGCTTTCCATACTTCCTTATATTTCTTGCAACCTTGAAATTTTCGAAGTTGTTCAGTACTCCACGGTCCTGAAACTCTTCTCTGAGGACATTTTTTATGATGCTCTCATCTGACAAGGGAGTTATTTGATTTCAGTCTTGCTGTCTGGAATCCTTTTGTGAAGTCTGATTCCAATGCATGTTATGAGGGTTGTGCTTTAACTTGTCACTGAACTCCCTGTATTTCATTTAGTCCTTGTTTATAAAGTTTTGATGACAATTGTTCTAGTGTGAAACCTGTGATATTTGGTATCTTTCTTAAAACCTCTACCAGTATTTAACAGAGAACTCCATTCCACATGTTTTAAAAGAGAATGCCATGCCCATTGGTTCAGCAGGAAAATTTGAGCAATTGATGTTGAAATGACTGGCAAAAATAATAAAATAGAAGAGGTAAACCCCTTTTCTCTCATCAAAAATCTAATTAAAAAGCCTGTAGCTGCACCACCAAAAGGCAGAAAAGCAGTGTCCGTTTTTATCAAGATGACGTAATTCCTAAAACCAATCATATCGTTTGTGTGCGAGATGTTTTTGAATGCATGTGGCTTGCTATACCAGGTACAGATTTATTCAGGGAGAAAAGAAAGGGACTGTGGTCCCTCATTCCAGGGAACCCCTCCAGTGCAACATTGGGTGCTCCTGGTCATCTTCCACACAGAGGCTGCTTCACTTCTCACAAAGTGGGAACTAACTTTCCCATAAAGTTCAGTTAATTGTAGGACAACTACAAGGACAAGTTGGAAGAGATTCCCATGTGCCTTTCCTTTCACTACTTCTTTGTGAAGACCAGGTTTAGAGGGGGCTGAGAGCAGAGCATGCCAAGTAAGGTTCCCCAAGGAATATCATTGGATCATTGCAGTCCTGAGCAGAGAGTCAGATTGCCATGTACAGTTTACAGCAGCTTCCATACGAGAACAATTGCAATCTGTTGCCAGTTAGCCTTTGAAAATTTTCTCCCACAATATAGTAAAACTTTCTTCTATTAGAAATTATCTGTACTAAATTTATCTTTGAGAGATGCAGCTCTCTTCTGTTAGGTATCTTTCTACTCTCTGCATTAAAGAATGCCACCAGAATAAATGCTGCTTATAAGCCTGTGGAGCTTATAATATGGATGGGAG
Source organism: Anseranas semipalmata (assembly GCA_013399115.1). Lineage (NCBI taxonomy): Eukaryota > Metazoa > Chordata > Aves > Anseriformes > Anseranatidae > Anseranas > Anseranas semipalmata. Next base: position 103,700 of record VXAA01005708.1, on the reverse strand, counting down.
CTGGAAAAAAAAATGCTTTGCCAGTGAATTGCCAAATCTGTGGCAGCATAAAGCTGAAGATGGACATTAAAACATTAACTGTGAGAATGCAAAGCTGACTTTACAATATTTTGCACTTACTAGAGGCTTACTCAAGTTTGGAGAGGTAAATGAAGACATTTCTGAAAGCAGACATGAATATAATGAACTCAGCTGTGCACAAGAACTTGGTGCTTTCAATATTTATACTTCAAAGAAAGGAAACAGCTCCATAGATATAATTCAGAGCTAAGTGCTGCCATCCTTGCTCTTATGAAGTATTATTTTACTGCCTACCAAGTAATGCAAGTGTCAAGATGAATTTAAGTAGCTGATTCTTGCTGTCTGCAACTTAACCTCAGTAGTTTACAATTACAGCAACAGGACTGTGGTTTTGAGTTGACACCTAACCTAATTCCTACAACATTGAAGGATATCAAATGCTTGGGAGGAATTCTTTACAGAACAAGTCACCCAAAAATAAACTTGGCATGAAGCAAAACTCTAGCATTGGAAACAGCTTCTTACCCTAGTCCAGCATCCACACAACAGATCTGGAGCCGTGGGAAATTTCGTAACCACATTGTAACCACTACGACAGCATATAGGTTAGAGAAGCAGCCACAGCATCTTGTTCCATGTGCAACAAGGAGCAGAGCCAAACATAGCCTATAATCATCTGTAAGGGGATGCTTAGAATGAATTGGCTTGGCCAGAGTTAGATGTCATGTTTTTGACATTTGAAATGGATTCTTTTTCTTTTTAAAAAAAACATTGTGGATGGACTTACTGTTCATCATAGCCAGCACAGTACTCAGCTAGGTAGGTTTAGGAATGCAGTTCCACCACAAACCTCAAGATATTAGGAAGAAATTCTTTACTATGAGGGTGGTGAGGCACTGGAACAGGCTGCCCAGAGAAGCTGTGGATGCCCCATCCCAGGAAGTGTTCAAGGCCAGGTTGGATGGGGCTTTAAGCAACTAGTGGGAGGTCTAGTGGGAGGTGTCCCTACCCATGGCATGGGGGTTGGAACTAGATGATCTTTAAGGTCCCTTCCTACCCAAACCATTCTATAATTCTATGATTCTGTATTGTTCTTTATTTCTACAAGGAGAATAAAAGTGATTCCACTTGTTTTAAGTAACATACCTTAAATTATATACACTGTTCTGTACACCTACATATGTATATTGCATTCCGTCTACCCACACTTCAAAAATATGGTAGTCACTTGTGTACATTTTCAAGGTGGGTTTCTTTTGTCCGCTTTTGCTCTGCTGATAATTCTTGTTCTTGATGTCAGTGAACAACCAGTTGTCCAAACAGACTTAACTGTCCAAATTGTCTTTGTGAGGAAAATACCATTTTTCCTACTAACCTCATCTCATGTTGCCTGTAGCTTAGTTTCCTAAAGCAATGAGGTTAATGCAATCATACAGTGTGTGTGCGTGCATTTGTGTGTATGCATAACATGAGCCAGTCTCCTCCCAATAACCTTTGAGCTCACTGGCCAACAAGTCTGATTTAACAGAGGCCTAACAACCTCAAAGATTTTGAGTTCCTCCAGCTAGGCAAATAGTCAAGCAGACAGGGAGGAAAAAACCCTGTGAGCTCCCTCATTGAGAATGCAGCTATAGTATGGATGTCCTGGCTGGGCAGAGGTGTCCTAAACTCCCTATCCTGGGGGAACACAGCTAGAGTTTAAATCTAATTAAGCAGAGAACCCCACTGCAAGACAAAACCATAGGAAACCAGACTTCACCTCCATGGCTCTTGGACCTATGAGTTAGGTATGACCTAGATATGGGTTAAGATTTAGATTGCATCTTTAGACATGACCACTGCCACATCCCTTGCTCAGGGGTGCCTAACCCAACTTCTACAACAATGAAGCCTACCAAATATCGAGGAAGAATTCTCTGCAGAGTAACTCACCCCAAAATAACCTGTATTAATGAAGCTGTGTACCCTCACTGTAGGTCTAGGTGCCATCGTACTTAGCAAATTAACCACTAATGGTACATACCATTTTCCTTCCCCTTCATTTAAGGTGCTCAGTAACTTGCTGCCTATACAAAAACTGACAATTACAACATGTTCCAAGCTATGGTTGTGGATTCCATGGTAGGGCAGGAGAGAAGGAAAGCAAAGATCATTGACCCCTGGCTGCTCTAGGTGCTGATGGGTACTATTAGCTTAAGGTCTACAGGCACTCACACAGGACAGCTCCTTTCACCCTGCTTTGCCCTGCAGTCCAGGGTACTGGCTACATTATCAATGCCACAGAGGCCCTGTGTGTAAGCCTGTGTGTGGAAATGTTATCCCCCCATCTCCCCCACCCCAAGTTTCCTAACCAGCAGGAAATACTGTACTTTCTCTCCTGCTACTGGGCTACTCCACCCATGGTCAGAGGCCACAGTGGCCATTCTGTGGCACAGCTAACCCATTTATAGGCAGACAAACATGGTAAAAGAACATGCAAGTCCTTCCAACTCATCAAGCAGCAGCACTTCCTCATACTTGACTGGCTGTGAATTGCTCTCACTTTCTAAAACAATGGCTAGAGATGGACCAACAAATGTGGCCTTTCATACACTGTTCATTTTCCTCATGGAAGTGTCTTGTTTCAAGAACAATATTGCCTCCATACACCCAAAAGGAAGTGTCCTGGGCCTTGCAAATCAAAAATTCCTAGAGGAGAATAGAGGTTAAGTATTGCCTTATGATAAACACATTTTGCATTTTTTGAACAAGATACATTAAAACTAGACAACTGAACAGCACACAAGACAATCACTTACCAAAATTTCAAATAAGCATTACTGCCAAGATATGAGAGTCAGGGACAGTATGATCAGGGTTGTTTCATGAGGAAGGATACGCCAGAAGCCAAGGATGACCCCAGTGCAAGCAGTACCCTCACTAACTAGTGTGCCATACATCAGGGCATGAGCAAGGTAGAGATAACAAGCTCCAGTGACAACCCTTCATAGAAGCAAGGGGAACAATCAGGTCCAGTGGCCATCCTAGCACCCACTCTGGAGCAGCAAGAGACAGAGCTAGATGCCTAGCCAGGAAAACAGACCAGAGACAGGGCTGAGTACAGGCACTGTCACAGCATAATACTTACTTAGATTGAAGGCCCAGGACTGAGCTTAAATAGGGCTCCTGGACCCATTGGCACTGGGTGTGTATTGGCATCCAGGTGAGGCTGCTCTGGGCTTTTAAGGCCTGTTAGTGGCCTGAGGGCACTGAAAAAGAGCTTGAAAAACTGCCTCCAGTAAGGCATCATGACAACATCTCTTCACACAGTTCCTTCTGCCTGTCTGTCTGTCTGTCTGTTCCCCCCAGAAGTAGCTTCAACACAAAACCTTGTGTGGTCCCTAACTAACAGTATGTGATGAAGGAATCACAGTGTGCCCCAGCACCAAGGAAAAGATACTTTCGAGATGATGGGTGGAACCACAGACAATGACACCTGTTAGGAAAGAATGATTCAAAGATGATGGGATCACCACCCAGCACATGAAATCACCTGCAGGTGATAAATGAAATGCCTTTTGGTTTCTGGGTAAGCAAAGGTTTACTGCAAAGAGCACCTGGTGATTGATCAGCCTGTTAGCTCAAAGACAACCTAGTCTGCGCATCCAGGTCATCTTGCCATGGAAAGCAGTGAGTAGACAGGAGCAAAGGGGAAGAGGGCAAAGGCAGTGTTCCCAGGTACCATAGTCTGCACAGCTAGTTCCATGACAGACAGCACAGCCACTGCAGAGCAACTATCAAGATATAAAACAAATTTGAGCCCCAGTATTGACCCCTAAACCATGGATGCCCAAACACAACACACCCAACCTCTGAAGTCAATAGGATGGGAAGAAAATTCTCATGAAAACAAGTTTACATATTGCATTTCAATACCATATCAACACGGAGTGAGGAATAGCACCTACTGAATATCTCCCACAACTTGAAGCATTGTCTATAGGATTCCTCTCAATGTTTGAGTCTTAAAGCTATCATTGGGTAAAGTGGTATTGCTGTGAGGTTAAAAGCCAGAGCAGGAATTAAATTTTTGGCAATATCAGACTGGACAAAAATTGTCTTTGCTATCTTAGACCTCTGTTTGGCAAAACCATATATCTAAACGGACTTCTTTGTTTCAGAATTACTGTCTTTTGTTGGTACTTTGCTGCCACAATAGCTAATGGTACAAAAATACTTGTGTGAATACAAGCACTGAAAGGGCAGAGAAAAAACTTTGCGATTTAATCTGTTAAGAAATCTCTATAAAGATGCTACATAGAAAACTGCAAAAGAAAGTTGTCTTTTTTTCTTGTTATGTGTGACACGGTGTTGGGTCACACTGGCTTTCCCTGTAAGCTTATCAACAGCATCTCATCCTTTAGGAATCTCTGCTACAATTTTGGTTGAAGTACCTTTCTGGAAAAGAGGACTCTTGAGAAAGAAAAGCAATTGTACAAGATGACCTAATAGTTGAATAATCTTTTCCCTTTAGGCAAAGCATGAAAGAACATGAAAGCTACCAAACTGGGTGATCAGAAATAACTGGAAATATGTGTCCTGAACGGTGGTACATGATAGATCCCAAGGGTCACTCAAAAATAAATCACTATTTATTTGTCCACTCTAAACCTGGGGGGGTCTTTGGAGAGTCACACTCTCCTTTATTCTCTTTCAAACACACACTCACACATTTACACACACAAAGTGCTAGGATCTACACAGATATGTGCCACTGATGGAAAACAAATGGCAGTATAGAGTTTCCAGTAACTTTCTTGTTTTTATTCAAGGGTATGTTACTGAGCTGACAGACTCTCCCTTCAGGAATCTCTCCTACATATGTTGTCCAAAGATGCATGCATTATACTTTACTTTGTTGAACATGTGTTTCCTCAAGTTCTCTCTGCAGATCTAATTCAGCATAATGACAGTGGACTGTAAAGACCATTATTTAGACAGGACAATATCAACATACATTTTGGAAAATGGAACATAGTTAGCTCACTGCTAAGGAAAAAGTAAGCAAATCATCATTCATTATGGAAGGACCCAATTTTGATTGAGAGCTTGAAGTTATCTCCAGGTGCATAACCAGTGTTTCTTCAGACTTGCAGCAGCATAGAGAGTGTTTTTTACTGAAGTTACTTTTGTGTCCTTCTGTTCTTTGGATGTGTATTTAAGCAGAAATTCACATGCACCTGAGAAGTGACTTTTTAAATAAAAAACACTAATACAAAGTAGGTCAAATACTGGTCTCATTTGCATTTTCATTGATTTCTGTGCAGGTTTAGTGATCTGCCAAATTTTTGGCTCTATATTCCCAGAAAGGCTTATGATTAGGAAATCTGAAACCATGTAACCTTTGTGCAATCAGCAAATGTATAAGTAACAGAATTGTTAGTGTACAAAGCACTCTTGGACTATGCCCCAGAGACTGTGCGACAGCCTTTTCAGAGAACTGTGTTGCCTCTTTCCTCTTGTCAAACAGGAATGCAGAAAAATACAAAATGTACGGAACAGACTACCTAGGATATGGGATAAGGTTAGGTTAAGAGGATTCAAAACCAGACTTTCCTGAGACAGATTAGCAGCACCCTCCTCATATGCTTATAAATGATCTTGGTAGTTTAGGGGATTAAATGGCTTGTGCCAGCTATCAGATGCATCAGGGAGGGAGTCAGAGCATCAGGTAGAAGACTGTATTACAGGGGGGAAACTGTCTGGCCTTAATGGGAGCAAAGGTGTAGACAGACTGGAAGGGTCTGTAGGGGGACATCTGTGCTGTAGGACCACTGTACCACACCTGAGTCAAAGGGACTGCAAGAATAGCTCTTGGGAGGAGGACTCCAGGCTGGTTGTTAGTGGCTACCATAACATCATGAAGAGAAGGTACATGAAGCTTTTAAGCAAAGGAGAGCAGTTGTGGGTCCAGGGAAGAGGGCAAGGGAAGACAAGGGATGAAATCTCTCCTCAGATGTTAGGGTCAGCAGTGAGACTGACAGCTCTCCAGTCTGGAAGTAGCCAAGAATCAGAAATCCTGAAACAATAAAACATCTGAAAGCCTTGCAGGGAGAGGATTTGGGCTTGACAGGTCATAATAAGTCTGCAAAGCTGAATAACTCAAGACCCCCAAAAAGGAAGTCCTTAAGTGGTCTTAAAGTCATGTTAAATTTGGCTGATTTACTGTGAGACCTGAAGAGAAAGTAAAAGAAAACTGCTACTCCTGGTTTGGCCCCCCATGAAATACTTTAAAGTTGGATAGTCCTCCACGTGTGAAGGAAAAGTTTTAAAAGTCCTTAACCTATCTCCGAGATGCCCTAAAGAGGTAGCCAGTGCACAGACTCAGTGCAGTAAGGTATGAGTATTAGTGACTAGTTTGATCCTTGGTTTGGGAATTGAACCAAGCTATAGAATTGAGAATACTGGATACAAGAATAGCCTTTTCAAGGAGACTATGCACACAGGTGTAGTGCATAGAAGGACAGACAGACAAAAAAAAAAAAAAAAAAGAAGACAATGTTGTTTTAAATGCCTTTTCATCTGGCTGACAGAAGCTGTATCTCCACTCTGACATGCAGACAGTGATATATTAGCCAGGCTTGTGTCATGTTTAAGACACAGTGGCTTGGACCTCTGATGAGGATGCCACAGATATGTTTCCAATGGTAAGTATAAGAAAGCCCAGGAGTAAACCTGACCACTAGACTGTTAGTCTTGCCTTGTTGAGTCCTTGCTCTGTTTTGGACTACTGCAATCAACCGTCCCCAAGGTATGGGGAAGGGGTCCCTTCCACAAACCAGTATGAATGAGGCAGCACTAAAGTTGATTCATTTCACTCTGCACTGCACTCCCAAACTATTCCAAGTGGTCTTGTACCCATAAACGTCTACATGTCCTCATGTTATTTTTCAGGGCATGAAACAAATACCTTCTGATGGACTACATGCTTTGGTAGAACACATCACAGTCCTCACATTAGTTCACACACTGAACACAAAAAATGACAGTTTGCAGTCAGAAGGGCATTGAATGGCTTACGCTATACTGTCTAGGAATATGGATGCTTCTCTGCATATATCTGCACCTGCAGGCTTCTTAAACAGGCAGAATTACAAGGCCCTTTGGAAAGAAGAGATGCAAAACAGCACAGAAATGGTAAAAACATCCATCGGTTTTGACCTCTTCTCATCAGAGGGCAGACCCACTTCCCACAGCTTTGGAGATTCCTGCCTTAAGAAGAGACACCAAAGCTGGCAATTCAGCCCAATGTTTTCTAAAAATAATTTAAAAGAATTATCTCATGTTTCCCATATTTTCTGCTTTCCTGATGTCCTGCACTGAGCACAAGATCTTTGGATAGTAACAAGTAGTAGGTGATAGTGGCAAATTTCCTGTTCTGTGTGAGGAGAACCATTTCTTTAATGATGGCAACAGGACCAGGACTTTCTTCATGTCACAGAGCGCTCTGCTCAGAAACTACATGTTGTGATGCCTAGTGCGTTCCCGTGACACGTATATCAACTCCTAGTCACATGGCAAGGGCTTTACAGAAAGATTGCACTATACTTGTTTTCAGTTGCATTATTACACAAATACTCACATTGCATTGTTTTTGTGATCATAATCAAGCTGTCTATGCAAAGCAGACATAGATCTCACATTCAGGCACTGGAGCAGAACATCCATCTCAAAAGATCAGTCTGGTGTCGCATATTGTTGCCAGGTTCCCAAAAGGCTGTAGCTCTAGCAATTTGATTCTCAAAAAACACCCTCTACATATTCGTTTATGCTTTTTGTGTACTGCTGCCACTATATGTGTTTATGTCCACAGATCATGTCCTGCATAAGCAAGAATTGTGAAAAGGAACACAAGGAAAATATCTGTTACATGAGAACATGCATGTAAGTTCAGAGGAAATATCTGCTCTCATTTATGTAGAAAAGTAAGTATTGTTAGGGTCATGTTGACTTTGCACTTTAACTAGTGAAGTACATTTATATAGTAGTGAAGGGTACTGAAGTGGTCTCTACTCGGCGGGGTGGAGAGTAACATATTTTAGATCTATTACTTATGTAAGAAACACTGAAGATGTGCTCCTAAATACATGAATTTGAACAGAGGTACAGAATGATATTTTATGGTCCTTTCTTTTGTTTCTGTAAAGTTTAAATGAAGATACCTTTTTTTTTCTTGTTGAAGCCTTTTCTCTTCTCCTCAAATATACATTTTTAAAATTATTTTACCCTTATCTATGCATAGTTTTCTGTAGCAGAACTTGACTGTTTTGAATACATCTGCTTGCAAACCTTAAAAAGCTAAAAAGCCCATGATTTTTTTAAATGATTAGACCTAACCCAAAATATTCCATGGAAACTTTTTGTCCTTTTTCCTTCATTAGAACAGCTAAGAACATGTAAATACACTTTAATCTAACCATATGTTTAACCCTTTACAAGAGAAAAACCTTAAAAGTCCACCTGTTGGAGCATGAAAATCTCATACACATCATTTTTATATACATGCACTAATTCCCCCCAGCAGCTTTGGCTCATCCTCTTTACAAGCAATTAGTTACTTGAGACTTTTGATGAAATGATCTATAAAAGATCGGTGTTCCAGAGTCCCAATGCTTAAATAGAGATTTAATTGTATCTTTTGGGTGAGTGCCAAAATAATGGATGGAGTTATCACAAATAACATTCTCTCCAAGTGCTAACACCATCTTTATGGTACACTAAGCAGCACCAAATTGGCCAGGTAATAGTTAAGTGGTGTTAAAATAAAGGAGCTGATACAAGCAAACCCCCCAAAATTACTGAGCTTGCATTTGCCCTTTGGGAGGACAGTGCAGAGTCAAAATGTTTGAGGAACTGAGATTTAAAATATAATCAGGTCAGAGGTATTATATGGGGTATTTCTGGTGCAGATCAAAGGGAATTCTAAAGAGCTCAATTAATCCTTCTGACCCAGCATGATACCTGCCCTCACATAAACAAAATCCTGTGGGTTGGTGTTCACTATACTAAGGTAGTATCTTTTTAATGGCCAGTTCACAACTACTGCTGAGGATATGCAGAAAAGCCCATGAAACATGGATTATTTTGCATGAAATGGTAACTAAAAATCAGATATTCTCTCCTGAACAGCTCCACATCTTGACCAGTTCTTATTAACATACACACATGCAATTCCCTTTCATACTCCTTTTCTCTCTTGGAGTTCAATCCTCTATTGAGATGTACTGTAGGTCGTAGGCAGATAAGAGTAACGGAGATGACAGCCAGTGCAAATATATTCTCACTGAATTTCTGTTGTATAATAGATTCTGGCTTTTTATGTAAACTCATTAAGAGGTCCAGAGATACCTTCTGTGCACAAGCACTCACTTCACTGGGAAGAAACTGTCATAGGCATGGTGCACTGGACAAGACAAGGGGAACAGAGCATAGATAACATTCAAACACCTTCCTGTGACAAGGTAAAGCCCCCCCAAGCCTCTCTCTCACAGCATGAAGTGGAGCAGACTCCCTGATTCTTCCTGCCCACTGGCAGCATGCACTAACCTGGTGGTGTATCGTAGAGCTCCAGCTGCCGCTTCTGGCATGACCCTTTGCCTCGGGTCTGAGACTTAACCTCAGGAGAGAGCAGAAGAGGCTTGACACAGCCTTGGATGAGTTTTCCTTGTGTTCTTGCAGGAATTTTATATCCTGTCTTCCTCTGGAGCAGAGCACTGCTTAACTCAATCTCATAACATGTGTCCTGTGTCTTAGTCCCTGGGCCCTTCCTCAGACTTTTATATTAGTTCTGAACATTTCCTCAGCTTTTGTGGACTACATGTTCTTGTCAGAAGAATCAAAACATTTCAGTCTGCAAAATAAACACTTAAAGTAAAATAAATAATATGTACATATGTATTTTCCCATCTCTTACTGTAGTACAGTTATCAGAACAGAAAAGGAGGTGCCACTATTCCATGGGAACTGTCTGACAACTGAGCTAGAGTTTGGCAATTTCTGATATACAAATTGCTCTGTTGCTTCTGAGCTTTAAAACGATATCAACAAACACATCAGGGTTTGCTTACATTCATTTTCTAGATCTGCTGATTCCGGTCTCTTGTAGAAGGTGTATGCTGCCAGAGAGCCTGTCCTCTCATCTTTGAGGATGTGCTAATACTACAGCACAGCTCTCCTGAGGTCAAGCGGGAAGGACTATTCATTGCTGTATTTCAAGAAGGCTCATTCTGGCATAAAAAGATCCAAACTAGTTAATCTGCATTGGAAGTTGAACAGATAGTTATAAACTCCTTTACATATTCTATGGCTGTCTTGCACTATCCATACAAGATAGAGAGATCTAACTACAGTAAAAAAATTCTGACCTAAAGCATCAAAGACATTGTTGTTTATTGAACTAAGATTGGAGCATCAAAAGAAATTTGGGATGGGAGGAAGGCTACAAAAGCTATGTCCTCAACAGACATCATGTCATCAAGCCCAAGACGAAAGCCTAGTTCACATATAATCCTTTGTATAGGCACGCTCTAGCTGCCAACTTTAAACCCCATGGATTTATTTTAACTGCCTGTCCGTTATTATAGACTCTGTAAAAGCACACACAGTAATGGGATCCCTGAAAGAAACTCCAAAGGGAGAAAAAAAAAACAGCATATTTTTGCTTGCAATTGCAGACACAGGCAGAGACCAAGCAGACCATATGGTCTCACTTTGACACCTCTCATCCATCAAACCAGTTAGTCCCTCCAGTACTTCATATACAAATCAGAAAAACCACAGGCTGGGCAGACATGAAGCTTCCTGCCCAGGAATGTTTGGGCTGCAAAGGAGTAAATCCTGGCAGCCGGTGAGCAGAAGTTAGCACTCAACAGAAGTCTGAGATTTGGGGCTACACTTCTCATTTGATTACCATTTTTAAGTACATTTGAGAAGACACAGAGGTCAAAGATTTTTCAGGTATACTAGTATAACTGCAGTAACTATGCACTGCAACCAAAGGCTTTGCTTGTACTCACTAAAACTTAGGGAACACCAAAAAAAGTCTATTTCCAAGTGAGATGGTCATTATATATTATATGTCATCACACGTGGGACACAGTAACACAACTGCTATTAGTTTTTGCAATTATAATGTAATCATTTTGTCTGCAATTTCTTATAGGACCCAACTCTCAACTCTTATTCTGGTGGAGTTGAATTACAGGCAGTCCATTCAGGTAAATTTTGATGCAGTTCATCACAACAGGAACTGCTTTTTTTATTGTGATCTCACCCTTAGGTGTCTCTTGAATGGGCTCTGTGAAGTGTCACCAAACACAGGTTGGAATAAGTTCTTATTAACCAGTTTCTAGATACCTTCATTTAATAATTTGCACGGTCTATCCCAGTAATGTGATATCTGAGTTTTTTCAGGAATTGGGAAAATAATATGAAGTCAAAGTTAAAATTAAATAACCGAACATTACCCAGTCAATTTTTTTGGACTAGTTGACCTCCAGAGGACCATTCCAACCTAAATAATTCTATGCTAATGAGTTTTTCCATGAGTTTTGGGTTCTACCATACACATTTAAAAACATGGATGAAGAACCACAGTGTTTCAGCCTTACTCACGTCTTTCAGCTAATTATCCAATAAGCTCTATCACAATAAGTAAGACTTGACAGAGTGAAATCCTACTCAATGTGAGTAACGGTGCAGCAGAAAGCAAGATTTGCTTTACGCTGTTAAAATGCAGTTATGCATATTTGTGCACACTTTTTAAAGCAAACCCAGACAACTCCATGCTCTGGGTTTGGAGGTTGGGAAGATGAAAACAGGTGTGTTACCTTTCAGATATACTCTGTGACTAAACACTTTTCACCAAAATAGCCAACCCAGTTTGCCGTGAATTTGTTATGACTGTTAGCCATGACTGCAGCAGAAATACATCTTACAAGATGGGGGTTTGATTCAAAGCCTGTGTAAATTGATGGAAAAAATTACCCACTTCCAAAGCTGTTCTGAGAGAGCCTTCCACTCCTATGTAGTAAGAATAATACTTTAAAATATCACACAAGGCAAATAATCGCTAGTGCATGCACAGCTTTTTTTTTTTGGTTGTACAAGAAGAATAAAATGTTTTGGCATTTATTTGATAAAGCATAGGTGGAGGGGGGAGATATGAAGGGAAGGACACAAGGAAACAAGGAAATACCAGATAGGAGAAGTGGTCAGAAATGAAGATTTTCTACAGAACTGCAGTTGGAATTTCTTTTTTGTCTTTTTTTTTTTTTTTTTTTTTAAGATAAATGGTCATACTGTTTTTGGCCTTACATTTCTGCAGGAGAACTCCCATTGAAGTACCATTTACTTCACAAGGGAGAGATGCTTCACAGGTAAAAGCCAGGACCAGCACAAACAAGAAAAAGATAAGAACGAGCAGGATCTGTTGTTCAGACTTGCAGACCTAAATAAATAAATAAAAATAAAAATAAAAATAAAATAAAATAAAATAAAATAAAATACAATAAAATAAAATACAACACAACAGTTGATTAAATATGTGAGAACTGCCTCAGCTCTTTAACAGGTTGTTTGGATTAACATACCCACAAGGAAGAAGCGACACAACCCAATGTTTGCAGTCCAAGTGCTCAACCTTCCTTAGCCCTGCGCTTCTTCCTGAGAATGGATGTCTTCAGATCTACCGTAGATGTGACAAAGAGCTAAATCTGGAGTACCTTGAGGGAGATGTACCAAGATGGAAAGGCCTGAAAAACAAGAAAGAGAGAATAACACAGGAACCCTGTCCTGCTTTCACAAATCCCCCAGATTTCCTCCACCCAGCAGTAGAGCACCCCAAGTCAGTCTTTGAGTCCATCAGACACCAAAAAAAATTAAATTCAACTGAAATCAAAACAACAAACAGGAAGTTGCTCATTTCAATCACCACTGTGAACAAGTACAGGCAGTTAACACTTTTACCTCAGAGGCATCCTTCCCTTTTGTGTAGTTTTACTATGACTACACACACATTGCTGTAATCTATTGCTCACCATAGTCAAAGCAAATTTAAAATTTTTGTGTCATGCAAAAAGCCCAATCTATGTTACTTGAGATGGTCCTCAACAGGCAGCAGTTGCACAGCCCTGAATTCTGTGAAATGTGGTCATTCGGGCTTTGGAAAATCAATAGATAAGTAAATACCTGAATGTGCCATTGGGTCAACTCTGACCCAGAACTCCCATTGTCCCTCCAGGCAAATAAGGCTGGCCAGGTGCTGCTGAGCAGCTCCAGTGAACATTGACCACTCAGGTCATTGTCTCACGTATTGTGGAGAGCTACTCGATGGGCTGCAAGTGAAGCTGTGGATGGTATCTCTCTATCTGCTTTCAGGTTAATTCCAGAGCAGCATAGGCATCTGCTCAAAAGTCAAGGGAGTTTATCTGGGGAAATACAATTGTAATTCATGCTTCTTCAAGAGCTACCCATAAATATAGTGATATATCGTATCAAAGACTGAAGCATTATCACCATGAATCTTCTAATTTTGCAGTCAGAAATCATTTCTTCAGTAAGTATAAGGTGTGCCATCTTTTCTTCACTACTTTATGCACAGGGATCCCTCACAGGGTTTATCTTGACCTTACACTCTGCAAAATTCAGAGATGCTAATGAAATTGTAGGTAAAACTTTCTTTTCTAAAATGCATTTCCTCTTCAGCATTTCTTCTGCACAGCTCCCATCTGTGTTGGTGGGAGTCCAACTCTACAACACCAGAGCCTCTCCAGCTAAAAGTGACAGTATGTCACTTGTTCCCAGATGTCTTCTTCACTTGGACCTTCTCAGTGGCTGAACACAACCCTTTCTTCTTTCTCTCTTGAAGTAAGAGATAAAACTTTTCACTTCCTGAGCAAGGAGCTATAGAGGATCTTCCCAATAATTTCAACAGCACATTATTCATTAGAGTGTTTTTTGTTCGTAGAGTCATTTATCTACCTCTCCCATCCAGCTTTCTCTTTTTCTGGACTGTTGTACCTTTTCTGAGATCAGAACCCAAAGAAAATACTCAATGAACTGAATTTGCTTGGCCGAAAATATGACTTTACTCAGATCCAAACCAGTTTTGAGAAGCAAGTATCTGTATGTGCACGTTTACAATGCTTTCTAACAGTGCCTACAGGGTCTTTAATTATAATCATCCACGCTATCAGCAGTCTGCAGAAATAAGTTCTTTAGGCAGCAATGATATTTCTTCTGTGTTGTGATCATATATGTGATTAAATATATTCCTGGAACACTGTGGTCTGACTTTTTCAGAAAAGCATCCAATGTTCTGGATGTCCCATCTGAGACATCTGACTTCCCGAGGGGAACGTCAGGAATTTCCGAAGAATCAAAACCCCATACCCAGCATATGTTTTGAATTGGGCACCCAAAACAAATGGTCATTTGAAAGTAGGCTGCTCCCAAATATTTATATATACTCTGATGTGGAAGTGATGTGGCCACCAGAAAAGAGAAAACTATTTAGAAATGTTAGGCACCAAAGAAAAACTTTAATAAAAGCCTATTTGATATCCACATATAAAGTAAAGAAAAAAAAAAAAAAAAAAAAAAAAAAGGCATGGTAAAGCCAGTATTAGCTATTAAAAGAGGAAACACATCCAACTCACCCAGTTCAGCTGCATGTGCGTGGCAGAACTGGGGTTAAGAACGGCCCAGCCAGAGGTACAACACCAGCTCCCAGCAATCAGCCACATCAGTAATTGCTGCCAAAAATCTCCCCTGGGATCATTACGCCTATACATTCACTATCCTGCTTGGAAGGCCCCCAGTAAGGGACGAGGACAGAGCACTGCAGAGGGGAGGAAAGGGAGGCCTTGTGATGAAACCCTGAACAGGACACAATACCTAGGCTCCACCAACTCGTTACCAGCTCAGAGAAGTTTGACCTTTTATTTTAACTCTTGCTGATTCAGGCCTTACATTCACAGTACGACACAAGCTGAAAGCAGGCTTTGGACTGCATGAAAGCTAAAAGCAGAGCAATGGAATTCTTGCCCTTGGCATGAACAGCTACCACAGCAGCTGGCCGAAAATATTATAATGCATGAGAAGCTGGCAGGTGGCTTGGGGCTGCATAGCTTTTTGGGAAATATTCTGGATTACCCCAGAAAGCAGAAAACAAGAGAAAACACATTTTGCACATGCTGCAAACTGATAAATAAAAGATTTAAATAACATAAAAGATACCATCCAAGTTTAATGTTAAATATAAAGCCCAGAAATGACTACAAAAATTTCTCATGCCCTGAGAGCAGAGCAAGATAACTCTCAGGGAAGGGATACCACATACATACCACAAGTTCTCCAGATGGCAGAGCCCAGTCTTTAACAGTTCAACAGGAGATCATGCTGCTGCAAATGCTAGAGGAGGCACTTAGCAGTTTGTAGGCTCCGGAGCTCTGCTAGCAAGTGCGTTTTCCATGCAGGAAATGAGGAGGGACCTCCTTCATGGGCAGGGTTATCCCATCGCTTTGCAATGTGGACCATGCTGTTTGAACCCTTGTCTGCCTTCTCAGGTGATCCTTTCTTCCAAAGGATTTTGACAGTTACAGATGTTAATCTAATTATTAATAATATAACAAGTAGGATTAAAATTCCCTGAGCTAAAGAGAGGGCTGTGGTCCATCACAGAAAAGATTTGTTTTTCCACCCATCTTGCTACATACTTCTTCCAATCAGAGAACTGTAATGCATTTTAAAAAGAGGAAGAAAAGAGGTGATGAAAGACTTAGAATGTTTGTACAAGCCATCACCTTCTGAATAATTCTTTCCAGAACAAGTTTTCAGATGTTTTAGGATATTTTTGTGGACAGTGGAGATGTGGTGCTCACACAATTTAATATAAATGACACTCATGAAATCAACATGATGTCGTGATCTTTTGTGCTGGTATCAGCCCCAAGAAAAGCCAAGTTTCTACAGTCCTCACTCTTTAGAACAGATTGTAAAACACACCTAAAGCTTTAAAAAAACAAAAACACTGATTTAATTCTGCAAGTTTTCGTTGGCTCAGCAATGGGAATATATAAATATTTACAACAACAAATTTAAACTATTTCCTGGAGAAATGGATTTACCAAAGAGGTATCCTTTAGTTTTTCATTCTTTTTTTTGTTTGTTTGTTTGGTTGGTTGGTTTTCAAAGCCATCTAGTTAGATTTAGATTAATACTGAAACAAGTTCAATATTACAATTGTGACCAATAAGCAAAAACTTCCTACAGCTCTGCATATATGCATTTTTACACATGCAGGTTTTGATGCTAGTCAGTAACTTCAGGTTCAGCTTTTCCTTTTCTTAGATTACATTTGCAAAGCTCGGGGCCCAGACTATTAAAGTACTTCTGTATGTGTATTTATCACCATGTGAGGGTTCATCTTAAACACCTTTACTGAGAATTGCAGCTTTTTTTGACTTATTTTACCCCATTCTTAGTTTCTAAAAGGAAAGGAAACAGCTCTTACCTGAAAGGGGGATAGAAAGGTCAGTTCCCTGTGTAAAGATGTGTGCCCATCCTCCACGGCCATGTTACCTGCAAGGTGGAGCACATCCAGTTCTGCCACAGGCTCCAATTTTCAATGCATGCTTCATGCTTCTGAGAGTGTTAGCCTGTTGCAAATGAGGCCTAAGGGGCTCCCACACATCATTTAACACTTCTTACAGGTTCATGCAAGATGCAACATTATGTTCCCGGCTCAAGGATATGTTCTGTGATTCTTTTTTCATTCCCCCCTTCCCCTCATCCCCTTTTTCCTTTTACTGAAAACATTTCTGTAAAACCAATGTCTTTAGTATCACCACATGCTTGGACACAGAAGTTGCAAACTCACTGAGAACCAAGGAAACGCTGCTTGTGATTTAACTGTTTGCCAATTTTATTTTGCCAACTTTAATGTTTTAATATCATGCAGCTTCATAAAATACTTCTATGCAAGTTTGATTTTTTTCAGACATTTGATCAGTCCAGCTTGACTACTAAAAATGGTGCTTGACTCACATCTTGGCAACAGTGTTTATTTGACGTGTGATGGTGAAGCTCTCTAAAAAACTGCAGTCAGGATATTCCAAATTTAGCCTCCTATATCTGTGTGTATTAGTGTTTGGGTGAGACTGAATTATCAGTATGTGCTAAGTGGGTGACACAAGCCAATTAGTGCACCTTTGTTGCTTAATTACAAGCTCTGCGCTGAAGAAGCCTTCAGAAAGAATATGTCTGTGTTCCTTGTGAGCTTTTTTTAGTCCTGTTTACGTTGGGTAGCTTTGTGCTACAAGAAAATCCAAGTCACTTTAGTCCACATAGATCCCCAGCCAAACTCCAATTACTTTTGTTTTTCTCTCCAAATAAAACTACTTTCTGTAAACCCAAACCAATTAAAAATGTGCAGATGAGAAGTTACAACCATTCCTACACTCAAGAAATATTAAACCACAGTGCCAAAGATTTCTAAATAGAGGCATACCTGAAGACTAACCCGCAATGGGAAAGGCTGACAACATTCTGGGTTTCATGTGGGAATGCACCAGCAGGATGCTGTGGAGAGGAGGGTTTCTTACTGAAAGCAGCTGTGTTAAGTTGGCTGGATCATTCTTCCAGCACATGATGGGCCATTCTACAACCCCAGCATCTTGCCAAGGAGCATCCTCCAGGATCGCGACAGCTTCGGCAGGAGCAGAGGCGTTAGGCTGAGCTCCAGCTAAGCCCCAGGTTGAGATGACATACGGCTTGTGAAATGTTTCTTGCAGTTTCAGTTCAGTGATGTATTCCCAACTTCTTGTCCCAGAGGTGGAAAGACTTGGGGTTTGGTTCACCCTTCAAAAATGGGAATGAAATCCTCCCGTTCCTGTTTATGAGAGCTGAGCAGACATGCAGCTGCTCAAATGAACAGTGGCTAAAACTTCTTTATTTGTGTCTCAGGAAAGTGTGGAAGCAGCACAGGGAGCTCAGCCTCTCCAGCAGTGTGACAGGCTCTGCTTTGGGGCTGGGGTGGCAGGGAAGGGCTGTCCTGCTTTCCCTACCATCTGCACCCTTATCCTTGCCTAAGCCCTCTCCCATGGCTGCTTCATGGCTGCACATGCTGTGACTGCACCATGGTTTTGGAGCATGGATACAGACTTGCAGGTCATCTCCCTTCTTACCATGTATATGGTAAATTAGGCTGTATTTTCACTCGCTGCTAGCTGAGCATAGACACTCCTGCCTGCTGCTGTGAGGCAGTGCCCCATCCTGGATGAGCAGTACTTCTCTCCTATGTTGGGGTGATGCAGGTCCTTCAGGAGATCTGACCATTCCTGTTCGCAGTGTATGCAAAGCTGGGGAGGACGGGGCAGCTAAGATTTAATTCTACTGACTCATTCCTACCTGAGACAATTTACCTTCAGGGCTCAGCAGAACAAGCCTTTGGTTTTGGAATGCATCAGATTGTGCCGAAACCCAGAGAAAACAGATGAACAGCAGGGAAACAGCCTGAAGTTTTAAATCAAGCTGCCCTACACATGCTCACATAGTCTCCATTTCACATCACACAAGCAGGATGACACACAAAAGTGTTAATGCATTCAAAATATTTCTTTCCAGGATGAAAGAATAAGTATTTCCTGCTAGCACAGCAAACTTAAGTTTTCTTACCAAGATTTGTTGCATTTTTCTTTAGTTGTAGCAACAACCAATAGGTTTAAATTTGAGAACCAATAAACAGACTCTCTGCCTCTACTTCCTCTTGGCTCATGGTTTGAATCTTCAAGAAACAAATCTTCCTAATTTTAGTCCAGGGAACCTTTAAGCACACACTTATCTTCAGCTAATGTGTTGCATTCAACTGGGTGATGCACATTTGCCAAGTTTAGTGTGCATTTGAGTGCTGTCAGGGATAGAGGCTGAATATACATGGTTCCTCACAAACTCAAACTTTGAAAGAATGTGATTGCAAAGAATTTATCTTGTATCAGAAAGGATTTTTTGGAAGGTCTCCAGTTTTAATGAGAAGCCATTGATGCTTTTGAGGCTTCTAGATCAAAGCTGCTTTAAAAAAAACACAAGTATTTTGATGTTGCACAGGTACAAAGTTATAAATTTTATATAGTTTGTAAAGTGTGGGAGCCTTCTAGGTGAAAAGTACTCTGCATGTATGTAGTATCACTGTCATCATTATAAATGCACCAAAGTCGCAAAAGCCTAAGCTGATTTATTATGGACACCTTTCCCTATATAATTTTCTAACACTGCTTGCCTGGGTTAATTGATGAGATCTCCACTAAATTGAAGTAGCCTGTCATTTTATTCAGATTGAAATGGATTTTCTTTCCTTGAACTCCTGGCAGAGAGAAAACAATCAAAAATCATGTATTGACGATAATAATGTTGCATGTTGAGATAGCTGATAACTGATACACAGCTATCAACATTTTTCCTGTACACATTTACATCATTTCATTATGAGATAAATATGGCAAATGTGAGAGACAGACCAGGAGCAGGGTGTTTGCCATTTGGTCCCCCAAAACACAAAATGTAATCCTCCCAATAAAGGTGGTTCTCCTCCTATTTTACAATAGCCAGAAGATGGTCTCCCTGGCAGAAGGGTACATAAATAGTTTGGCTTCCTTCAGATAAGGAAGGCTGATCATGTTCCATTGAAATAGTATCTAATCAGGCTTTTGTATACTTTGGCCTAAACGTTGCACCACATCTCCTACTCTCATCTCTGGAGAGTTCTTAATGTCAAAGTGACGCATTTTGTGAAGATTTCAAGAAAAATACAGGCTTCCTGGCCATCAATCCTTCTCCCAGGCTACACAAGAAACTGTAATTCAACACATAACAGGTTGCCTTGGTTGTCAACAGAATCACACTGGTCCAGGACAAAGCCCTGCTTGAGCCCTGCAGCTCCATCATGCTACAGTTGTTGAGGCACACCAACTCCATAGCCAACAGCAGGCAGGACGATGATGTTATTATCACACCAGGCTGCCTGATTTCCCAGCCCAGATGACCAGATGTCCCTTTCCAGCTGGATGTATCTGCAAACGCTTGGTTCTCTGGCTCAGGAGCCAACTGCTTCAAACGCTCTGCAACCCCATTCTTGTCAAGTCCTTTCCTGTTACCTGATTCAATCTTATGTAAAGTCCCTTAAAAAACGATTCTTGGGGTATAAAAAGATATCCAAACTATGCTTCATTCCTTCCTTCCTTGTCTGAGTACGTACTGCAAAACTGAGTGCAGTGGAGTTAGCAGCAGCTGCCTGCAGCTCATCTGCTGGCAAAGCTGAAATCACATTCTCCAAGTGCCAGAAAGATAGACCTTCTGGAAGGAAGTATCGGGTGAAAAAGCAGGAAAGCGAGTTCACTTCCAAACAATAAACATGCAGATCGGAAATAATTGAGGCACTAGAACAAGGGGAGGGAAAACAAAACAAACCATAACAATGGATCCTCAGATGAACTGTTTTTCCCTAGTAGGAGGGAAGAGAGTGCAGGGGGGAGGAGCAAAACAAAACAACAACAACAACAACAAAAAAAACACACACACACACACACACACAAAAAAAAAAACAAAACTGTAGGTAGCTCAGAGCTGACCAGAAAAAAGACTTCACCTTGTGGTAAAGTCTGAGAAGTTGCCAATTCTCTATGTTCAGTGTCACAGCGACAAGTTGGCTTCATGGCAGTTCTGGCAAAACAGAAGTCTTTCAGGACCTGCCTGCCTGCTGGCTGACCTGCCAGTAAGCCAGGCAGCTAGCCACTTTGCCTGGTTTCCTTTAAAAACACTGACAAAATTGACTTATTTCAACAGAGCAGTTCAGTTCTACCAAATTGCCATTTTCCAGCAGACTTCTGTCTGACCAGGAGATTTCCAAACAGCTCTGTGATGCCAAACAATCACAGCTATTTTAGTATAGGATACCAGGATATCATTCTGTAGAAAGACATAAAGACAAGTAGTGGAATAAAGCCCAACATCCCCTACTACTAGATAGCACATATGCTCTGTGATGATACCTCCAGGCTGCTAAGCTGATGACTGCTCGGTCTTCTGGGGTGCAGGAGAACCAGGGACAAAGAATTCTGGAAAGCTGGGGAACATCCACAAACTGGAGGGAAGCAGGACTTTTTCTGTGGCTTCACAGGATGCTGTGTACTGACATAAAGGTACATGCTATTGTTTTCTACGGCACAACAAGAGGTATTTTCAGAGCATTACATTTAGGCACTCAGCCTAGCTGGTTAAGTTACCTGGCTTGCCTCCTTACACTCCCTTAATAGAGAAGCTTTCCTAGAGGCAATTCGGAACAGGAGCCTAATATAGATTTATTGAATTGCTCCTGGAAACAAGTCTCTCTCTCTCTCCCTGTTTTTCCATTGACTCCAGAAGGAACCTGGAGAGCCTAGCTGGCTAGATTAACCAGCCAAGTTGGGTGGCTAAATTTGGGTGGTCTGAACACCTCTGCTATTGCATGGGGCCTGGATTAAGATTTGAGCTTTGTCTTTAACAGCTGCATTTGCTAAGTACTTCATCACTCAGCTTTAATGTTGCTATGCTTTAGGTAAAATACCTAGACATATACTTTGTTTTTCACTTGCACACATGATATGAAAGTGAAAATCTAGAAGTGTGGTGTGCTCCAGAATGGGAAGACAAGGGATAAGCTGACAAATAACCTGGAAGTGAACAGAAGATGAGAATCACTTTGGGACGTTTTCTCTGTTGAACACTGCACCTTACTGCATTCTGAGTCACAGGAGTGAATAACAAATATCAATGAAAACGCTGAGTTACTATATGAGCAATGTGATATTGTTCATTCATTGTTCACTGGCTTTTTAATGAATTCTCTTTAAGTGCATCTGTATTCTGTCTGGTTTTCACAGCCTGCCAAATATGAACATGCCTCCCCAGCTACAACTTGCATTATTGCATTCCAGTGTACTCGCCTTACGTGACATACCAGTTACCTTCAAACAAACTCTGGGCTAAATTTGTGAAAACTAATTCAAATGTTGTCATTTAAAGAAGATAAACATATCATGGCTAGGAGCTCTGAAGCTAAGCTCTCACCAAACATCTAGTCAGACGTTTCTTTCAGGACTGTGAAATAATGTGCAGACAACTCTCTCCTGCCTTTCCACAGCTGGCCTTCAACAGTGCAGGCTCAGACCAGATTAGAAGGCTGAATCATAAATTATTCCTTAAAAAAAAAATAACCCAAGTCACTTGTCTGTGCTCCCAAGAGCCCAGTCCTTATCACAGCAGGGCAAGCTGCCTCTCCCGTGCCATAGGTAACAGTCTGAACATGGCAATACCTCCAAGCATTTGGCACACAGGAGGAAGAGCACCAGACAGACCAGGTTGTGTCGCCCCAAGCAGGCACTTGGGAGAATGACGTGATCCTGTACTTGGAACGTCGTTCCTTCCCCCTGTGATGCAGAATCACCAAAAGGGTCAAATTTTTGTAGCCCAGACCTCTTGCCACTTCCTGAACAGACAAGACTGTTAAGGGGAAATACATATTTATTGTCAGAGCAAGCCAAGCATGAATCTAAAAGGTCAGGGGATTGGTCTGTCATGGAAGGGGGAATTATTAACTCATTTTTCAAAGTAGAACCACAAAGATTCTGTGTCACACAACTACTCTTTCCATATCATGGAGGGGCTGGGAGAAGAGAGAGAAAAAAATATTTTCCAGTTTTGAAATTAGTGCTAGTGCATAATGTTTCTTACAGTTTCCCCTAGCTCAGGAGGCGTTAAAGGATCCCTATACACTCAGATTCTTGCAGAGAAACATCAGAGGAAAAAAAAAAGCCTTCCCATGCTCCTGTCTCCTGATTTTCAAGATGCAGAACACAGACCTGCAATTGTGTTATTATATATTCCTCAAATAGGGATAGGTCTAAGAACATCTGGACTGGTCACATCACGTTTGGCACAGATGTAAATTCATGTATAAACTCTAATAACCAAGAACTACTGATAGGCAACAAATGCTGAGATTTTGTTGTGTATACTTTGGAAGAAGTAATTACATTTTGGTTATATAATCAGTTATACAACACAGATTCTCCTCAAAGTAAATGGAAGCTCCATCCATAAAGGCTTTTGATGTAGGTTCCAAGAATTTGTAATAAATCAAGGTATAAATGGGCTTTTTGGTGGTGCAGGTTGGAAATCTTAGTTTCCTTGAAAAAAAAAAAAAAAGAGAAAACACCGCTTTTGAACAAACACTTTCTTTCTGCTGAACTTTTACCAAATCCAAGACTTTGGACTGCACTTGGGTTCTTGGAGGGTCTGTTGGAGGCCAGTGGTCCTCAGACCCTGGAAGCCCTTGGCCTCAAGTTAGCTCATGCCTGCATCTGCTCTGCAGACATCCCTAGCCCCAGAGCAGACAGGCCTGAGGGTCACCATCCTGCTGCCAGAGCTGCTAAAACTAGAGGGTTCCTGGCTCCAAGGCTTACATGCTCAATAGCTCTACCTTAAGAAAGGGGACTTTGTAAGCTTCTTGCAACTGCCCCAAGACATTAATGTTTTTGAATACTGGCGAAGCCAGGAGGGCTTCCAGCTTGATTGCAGAAAATTAAATAAAAGCTGGATTCTCATCAGAAACTAAACAAGCTGAATTAAAATAGAAAAATATTCTGCAAGTCTCTGCCTGGGTAAATTGGCTGTCTGTGCGGCACTCTCAGTATCAGTTGCCTACATTTCCTCCAGAACTAGAAGCAGCTTTGTCAACACACAGGACATGGCTATCAATTGGTGGCCATCCAAGTCAGAGAGGACTACATCTGACCAAATCAGGCAAGGGTATAACTGGAAAGCTCAGTGTTGGGCCAATCAGTGTGGTTAGATACTGGAACAGGTTGCCCAGAGAAGCTGTGGATGTCCCCCTCCCTGGAAGTGCTCAAGGCCAGGTTTGATGGGGCTTTGGGCAACCTGATCTAGTGGAAGGTGTCCCTGTCCATGGCAGGGGGGTTGGAACTAGGTGATCTTTAAAGGTTCCTTCCAACCCAAACCACTCTATGATTCTATATAGAAGTAACTTTCCCCTGTCACCTCTGAGAAGCTTATATATATTTACTGTGCTCAGTGCTCAAGATCTCACTTTCCAATGCGTCAGTGCAAAAATGAGCAGCAGAAGAAAGAGATACCAAATCCTCGTGTTTCAGTCTAAAATCTTGTATCTTTCCTAAAA
>VXAA01005708.1:54095-79380 GCA_013399115.1 Anseranas semipalmata | reverse complement strand
TATTCCAAATGAGTGAATGAATGACAAAACTTAAACTATTTAAAAAGAGAGTGTGAGTACTTTGGTAGAAGGCAAAAAAAGTTGGATTGGGGTGGGGGAGCTTGTCTAGACTTTACTACAAGTGGCTTGAATATCAACAGAAAGAATGTGAGGGAGAAAAAGCATGCAATTCCTTCTTGTGTTGTATGTCTGTAGGAACTGGTCTGCAATAGTCTTCATATTCAGTTCTGGATGCCAATAGCCAGTCAATAGCCAGAAACATTAGGCTAAGGGTATTTGAAGGAGGATTTAGGCACTGCTCAAAGTTGTGCAGAAGATTTTAATTAATTTTATTACAGTAGCCCTGGAATTCTTTTTCTTTCATTACAATGGCCTGAAGTCAATAATACACTTGAAAGCACATGTATATCTTTAACATAACTTGAACACTTGAGTAGCCTCATTATCTTAAATGAACATGTTTGAGTGCTTTCCTGGGGCCTGGGTATGCTCTTACTGAGTGGCTCAACAGCTCTGGCCAAATGAAGAGCCTCACTTCTTCTTTTTTTTTTTTTAATTAAATAGAGCACGACAATAAAGATTCTCTAAATTATGTCCCTCATTAACCAATAGAGGCAGCATTCATTGTGATGCAGTCATTATTTATACTTCAAGGCTCCAAATTTAAGCAATGTCATTCTTACAAAAAATGTTTAGAAAAACCTTTCAGCATTTTATATTGCTCCCCATGGTGTCCTAATGTATGTGGAGCTGCAACACAGAGATGTATTTAAGGTGTTGCCTTGTTTTCGTTATTTAGATACATTATTGCACAAGACCAGAAGACCTTCTATCAGGAGATCTTCCTTCACAGGGTTAGGTCTATGTCCGTCCACCAGGATTTGGTAGGACTTAAAATTTTGATTGCAATTATCATAAAAATTTCTCTCAGTGTCTTTAATATTTTTCTCAGAAAAGATGTTTTATGAGCTATCTCCTGCAGTTTGGCCTTCTTCAAGGAAATATATGAAAACCCTATTGCCAGCTTCTAGTTTGGAGCTTTATAAATTAATGCAGCAATCCCAAACAATGTGAAAATATCTAATTCAGTAGACACATTTGTAGACACGACATTCTTCTTTCCTACCAGAGTCATAAATGCATTTTCTTGCTGAACAACGTCCACAAAATAGGCTACATCTACTTATGCTAAGTTAATTAGGTCATAACATTTACTTTTCCTGTTCACAGATGAACAACTTCTTATAAATCAAAACTGAAGCTTTGACTCATTTCCAGGATATGATTTTTAAAATATTTCTGGTCAATATCATATTTTTTATAAGATTTTATTTTTACGGCAATATTTAACCAAATTTTTAGCATGTAGCTTTTCAGGCACCACACTTGGGGAAGGTCTCTACTTTTTTTAGTACTGAAACAAAATCTTGAATTTTTGTTGAACCTATGTTAGAGCTTTTTGAAGGACTAAACCCATCAATTTATAAGTACATATCATGCAGATAATATCATACTATTCATTTTCATTTGAATGTAAATATATTCAGTCATTCAGTGGATCTGAAGTCTACAATAAAAGGACAAAAGCACTTTGTGGGTCAGATGGAGAAATAGTATAGCATAATCTTATTAATAAAATTATCTGGCCCTGTTTTCAACATGCTTGCTTTAGCTTCTGGAAGCCTGTGCAAGAAAAGACCTTCTAATTTACACCTTAAATGTGTTCACAGTTATGTACATATTCATATATATACGTGCATGTATGTATATGTATGTAACAGTGAATAGTTGAGAAAGTGCCAGTCTATATGGGGCTGATCTTGATGCCAAGAAAATAATTAATAGACAGTTGCAATAATTTTCTAAATTATAGTCACAGTAATAACATAAGAGCTTGAAAAGGGGCTGTGGTAATATTTTTGACATAGTGTGAAGCTGTTCTTTTCCTTTTATAGCTTTGTAACAAAGCTCTTAAACACATGCATGAAACCCCAATAACTTGAATGGAACTTCAAAATATGCTTAAGGGCTTTGCATAACTGGCCTGTGACTTGAAAGGTCAGAAATGGCACATATCTATTTCCCAGAAAATAGTGATATTTTGATATTTTCCCAGTTTGAAGCAGGGCAAAGAGATAAAAATGTTTTTTAAAATGAACAAGCCAGAATTAATTCTTATACTTACAGCTATGAATTTCAGAGGTTTGACAGATAAACCAATATAAATTAGTAATATAGAAAAATAAAATCATTCCCCATAAGATCAATAGAAGCAGATAAATCAGAACAAAATATATATCGATACCATCCCAGTTAAAGAAAAACCTCCATTTAAATGTTTTCTCTGCTCAGAACTAAAAATCAAGATACTCCTCAGAAACACTTCCAGTTTCAAAAACATGCAGATTCCAATCTCATTTTTTTCTTGAGTTTTTGTTTGTTTGTTGGTTGGTTGGTTGTTTTTTGTTGTTGTTGCTGTTAACCAACCAGCCAATATTATTTTCAGGTTTAGTCTTACAAAACAAATCTTGATATCTATTCTACCTTCAGCATTCCCACTGAGTTGCTACAACGTCGCAGAAGTTTATCTGTGTGTTTCTTTACACAATAACTAGAGCCCAGGATGCATGTTTCATGGCTTCAGGTTATGAATCAGTGGCTGGGTATTTTTACAATGGAGTTCAGGTGAAACCATGCCTAGAAATACTGCATATCACCTTGTGATATACACCTTGAACTGAATACTTGAAATACATCAACCCCTTGCAGACGAAAACAATAAAAAGGTGCACTGCATCGGGAAAATATATGCACTCAAAAATAGATATTAAAAATAAATGATTCACCTAGCTCCCATAAAAGACCTAGTTTAAAACAAACCAGGCTAGCTCACAGCAAGGTACTTGTCCTCTCACCCTCAGCCCTGTTATTATTTATGCTGCAGTAGTCCCGAGAAGCCCCAGGTCCCTGTTGTGCTACATGCTGAACAAATACAGAGTGATCATACATTTATTTATTTATAGGGCATTAGATTTCCCTGTTCCTGAGTGAACAGGTAAGGTGGTGATTACTGAGGACGCCACATATACTCAGGCAGCCAGCCACAGAAAGTAATAAACACCTGCATTTTCATATGGAGAAAAACATTTGTTTTACAATGAGTTGTCACAGCATGCTTGTGTGCTAAAGAACCAAAAGCTCTTTGAATTCCATATTCCGTCCTTCCCACACTGCAATTTTGCCAGCCCTGACTATCCCTTTTATTGCTTTTTTTTTTTTTTTTTTTCTTAACAAAACATTTTTGCTTAGCCCTGCAGTTACTTTGCAATTCCCGTATCATTTACTGTAGTTAGGGGCCATTTCTCCATACGCAGGAGAGAGAAGCAGATCGCTATCACTGCTCTGTGCAGACAGGGAGCCACTATTTGACAGTATTTCAGTGGGAAAATATATTTGGTGGTCAGGACAGGGAACTCGAGACAAGGCTGCTTGTCTTATCCAGGACCATGACATAGGATAATGTGCTACTGACAGCATGTGTACAAACCATAGAAGCATGGATCATCCTGAGTGGAAGGGACCCACATGGATCATTGGGTCCAATTCCTGTCTCCACACAAGATCATCCAAAACCAACCTGGTCCCACTGACAGCTGTATGCTCCAGTCTACTCAGTTCCCAAGGACTTCCATGGACAAGGCCTTTTGCAAACTGGAGAGCTGATGTAGGAACATCTGGCACATGGTAAAGCCCTCCCTGCTCCCTGTGCAAGCCAACCCTTACTTTCAGCATCATAAAACACGGAGCCAGCCTTCAACTTTTTCTATTACCTAGATCCATGTCCCACAGGACTTTTACACAAGAAAGTCTGTTTTCCTTGGGCTCCTCGATCAAGGCAATTCCTTTGACAATCACACCATTTAACCTTTCTGCTGCTCAGGTTTCTCACCAGGGAGAAACAGATATTGAAAAAGTGACATTATGCAAGCTCAAGGTTTTGTTAACATAGGAAATCTCTCATGGGACCCATTATATCACATGAGGAAGAACAACTGAGTCATTTTTAAGTATAGGAATGAAAGCACAAAAATAGCCAAGAAATCCTTAGCTTGAACATCTGCCCCAAACTCCTCCCTCCTCCCTTCCCTTCTGCCTTCTTTTAATGTGTGGGTGGGCTTTCCCCTGTGATCATTAAGAGTGTTTTGCCTTGCCTGCCTTGCCTGCATTATGCTGCACACATCTCACATAAACCCTTAGCTAGCTTCATGGCAAAGTAGAAGGAACTCCATTGGACTCTCTCTTTTTCCCCTGACTTAGTGGAGGAGACAGGTCTGCAGAGTGGTGGGAATAAGGAGAAAAGGGGTTTATGATGGAGTGAGTCTCTTGCAGCCAGGGCTGTGGCTTGGGGATGAGCAAGCAGCCCAGGGTGGGGATGGGGAGGTGCCAGGGAAGCTCTCTGCTGCCCAGTGGTGCACGGACATATGGGCACCAGGGCGTTGGTGCCTCCATGGGCCATCTCCACAGAGCATTCCCCAGTCATCCTCAGCATCTTGCAGTACGAAAAGTCTTTTTTGAGCTCCTAACTTCCTTCAAAGTCCTCCTTTCCTCTGTCAAACTCCATGAACCACACTTTTTTTTTTTTTTTTTTTGACCTACATGCACAAAGGGGGAAAAAAAGTTCAACAACCACCCAGCACCTTTTCTGAAGCAAATACTGAGAGTAGGTAAAGGCAGATGGTGGGATGGTTCACCAACCTCCCTTTTCCTTCTCTTTGCAGGAGCCATCCAGGCAGTCCTCAGGGTGTGCATGTCCCAGGTAAGTTGACACCCGGCCAAAAATGTCACAGGCCTGCCCTACCTTGTGTGGCTTGGCCAAGCAAGTGGAGGGGATGCTGCCACTGCCAAAAGCCTCCTGCTGGCACGGTTGTGCTTCCTGAGGCACCACATCAACCTCTGGGCTACCAGCATCACCTCCCCAAGCAGTCACTCCCCAGGCAGCCCTTCACATACCTGCTTACCAAACCGTACATATTTAAGGTGAGTCTGTAGAAAGCATGGGTTTTGCTCCTTTATGAAAGTCTTCCTCTCAAGAAAGCTACCCTCTGTATTGTAAGCCACGCCTTGAAACTAAAAACACTTCAGAAAAAAATAATGCATGAGAATATACTAAGCAAGAAATGCCTAAGTGCTGCACATCACGTTCCTTCCGAGACTAGACCGCTTTTCCACAGTGCTGACTGAGGGATCAGAAAAAAAAAAAAAAATCTGTGTTAATGTTAAATAGAGGGGGAGGGAGGTGTTTTCAGCTGGAAGGCAGAAGATGCAGTGCCATGACTCAGTTCTTCCATAGTCCCGCTGCCAGCCTGGGCCAGCAAGTCACCTCTGTCCCACTCCGTGCCCTTCCCTCCAAGTCTTTCAGACTGACCTGACACAGGGGGATGCCAATCGCAGCCAAGGCTTTGAAACTCCTCTGTGTAGGTAAGAAAAAAAAAGTAGAATATTTCCTTTAATCCTTGCCATGACACAAATGGAATTATGCCAACTTAAAGCAGATGAATTTTAACATGGAAGAAAGAAAATGAGAAAAAAGGGAGAACTGTCTGATAAAAGTTTTCAGCTGGAGGTGTTTTAGACATTTATTGGCATTTTTACTCTGCCACACACCTGTTCTGTGCTTCCAGGGACGTAACTCAGCTAATACTAACAGCAAATAGTGTACCATTCCCACAGCAGAGTTAAACCAAGCAATTAAATAAGAGTCTGCCTCGCTTTGATTTGGTGCTGAATTTAACCCTTGGATGCCAGAAGTCAGATTAAATTTAAAAAAAGTAAAATTCCTTATTTGCAACTAGATACACCGAGGCTCACTGGGATTGAAAGAGCTGGAGTGGTTTTCTTTCTACTTGATGAAAGGGAATCAGGAGGCCAAAAGACCATTTTTAACCTGTCTTGAAAGACAAACTTAAAAGAAATACTCTATGACCAGAGGGGAAGGTGGTAGGGTGGGATAGGATTTTCTTCTGTTGTTTATTAAAAACACACCTTGGGCACCATTCTAATCTGATTTAAGCATCACGTGAGGTATATTTATTACATGGGAAAATTGCCTCAGTGCTTTCACTGACACAGTTTGGACCCAACCTGCAAAAGCTAATCTGCATACAGAGGACTCTTCAGCACCCAGAGATGAAGCAGGGGGGAAGGGAAGAGCAGCCCAGAAATAAAAAGGGAATATCTCAGGGACAGCCACCTGAAAAGCAGCAGAAGGTGGCTTGAGGCTTAGTGAGCAAGGAGGTCCTGCTCCCAAAACCTTTAGAGCACTGACAACCAAGAAGGGTAGGAGCACTGATGGCAGGTGGTGGAGGAGAAGAGAGATGATGAAAACAGTGAAAACAGAGGGGTCTGAAACATCTTGGAGACACGTCATAAAACTGAGTAAATCATAGTTGCCAAAATTACATGCAAAAAGCCCAGCCATTCCTGAATGTGCCGAATCTTGCTACTGCACAGTTTTAAGGCTTATAGCCTGGAGGTGCAGAAACCCCAGAACAGGGGATAGGCAGCAAGGCTCTGGTCTTCCAGCTACAGCAAGGAGCATCTGTGGGTTTCCAGGGCTATGGGACACCTGCTATCACAATTAAGGCAACTAGAAAGCAACTAGCGTTAGTAGGTAGTGAGTAAAAGTGCCTGGCGATCACAGCAATGGGGAGCAGCTAGGCAAAGCACCTCGCTGAGGGAGCAGTGGAGAGCAGCCGTACGCCACAGGGTTAACAGCCACTTGGCGAGGGCTCCCTCCGCACAGCCAAATCTGGGCTACACCGTGATGGAGCTATGGGGCCTGACATCAATATGCCGTGCGCGTGGGATGGGGGAGGGATTGAGAGAGAGACAGCCTGGCTGTCACGTAATTGGTAATCTCTGGTCCAAAAGGAGGAGTTATTATTCAAAAATAGCCAGTTTTCTGGGCAACAGCCCAGGGCAGTACTTTGCTAGAGGTCTGCAGAAACTGAATCCAACCTTTTCCCTTTGCTGCCAGCCAAAGGCATTGCAACAGGCTGCCCATATCACAGTTCTTTCCAGGTAACACAGATCCTGAAATCCACACTTGTGCATGAAACAGGTCATCTCAAATGTCTCCAGGGTTAAATCCCACACTCTCAGAGTAGATCAGTCAACAGCAAAAGACTTCAGGGAGGACAGGACAGCACACCAAACTTAGTAGTAAGTCCAGGATTACTGTCTCAAAACTGAAGCGCACTCCAGGTTCTTATAAATAGATCCATTTCCTTTGGAAAAACTCTCCCTACAAACCTCTGTGCTGCACAGAAAAGCATATTTAGCCCAGTCTCATCCCTATACATAGCTGGAATGAGTCCTTTGCAACATCAGGGACCCTTTGTGTGGAAAATGGAGGTGGAGAGACTGATGTTATGCCTACAGCAGTGGATGAAGGAGTGGCATAACATGTATGTAGGGAAAAAATATCACAAATGTATCATTAATTATCAATATTCATCAAAGTTCCTGTGTGTCCAGTGGGAGTTGAGACCGCAGAGTGCTGAGCACTGTGCAAGGCTCCATTCCTGAAGGGCAATGTGTAGAAATCATTGAGGTAATGGAAATCAACATGCTCTCAAAGCAGCACAACTCTCTCAGTCAATCACTGAATGTCTCAATTACCAGGTACCCTGTTAACATGGGATCCTGCTTCCAAGACCTAAGGTAGCAGCTTGGCATACAACGTGGGTAGTTCTACTCATTCATGAAGATGAAAATATGGACATCTCCGGTCCACTGTGCAAACCTAACCTAGCTTCACTGACAACTTTCACAGAAACACCAGAGTGAAGCCTCGCACTGCTGACACACACCATGCAGCCCTCTCTGCCATGGTAGCTGCCAAAGCCATTGCCAGGGCTGCCCAGCCTGGAAAACCGTTGGCAGTAGCGATGTCCCAGACTGCAAGATATGGAGTTTTCTCCAATATCACCCCCTTTCCATGAGTCTACAGCCCTGTAGCGCAGCTGGCAAAAGAGTACCTCCCTGGACAGCCCAAGCTAGCACAGATGCATGATGTATTAAGCAACAGTGTTAAGATCAGACTAGGTGTGATAAGGTCCCTTTTGACATGACACCTCCTAGATTTCATTCTAAAATTGGCCAAGTCTTCCTGGAGCTAGGTGATGAATTTTAGACTCTATTGGATTTATTAATGGTAGGCTTGCTACATCATTATTGTCCATTTTTCAGGATCAAAACTGATAATCTACAATATGACACAAAAATCCCTCACCCCAGACCACGGAAGGCAATTACAATAGGTGAGGCTATAATGGTAGCAGCATTTTATGCCAGTTACTAACATAAAAAAAAAAAAAAAACAAACAAAATAAAACAAAACAAAAACCAACTACTCCTGCCTTCTACATCCTCAAAGAGATCCTCTGTTTTCCATAAATCAGGTGTAAAGATAACCAAAACCCCATCTAAACATTGGTAAATAGATGCATATGTAGGATATACTGATGACCATACCTGCGGTACCAAGTTTAAGTCCTGTAAGTACTTTCCAAAGGTGAATTCAGGGCAATTATTTATGCAAAAACATTGTTCTCACTTTGGAAGTGGTATAGGACAGAGAAAATCACAGAAAAATTGGCTAGGAAGGGGCCTCAAGAAGATGTCTGCATTTCCTCCTGCACTGAGGAAGATTGATATATACTTAGTGTTCCTGGAAGTTGGCTCTGTGACTGAGAGAAATGCATGTTAGCGTGAAAGAAACCACATATTGACTTTTTATGTTACCAGGTTACTTCTTATAAAGCTACATGGCCCAGAAGGGCAGACTGTGGTTGTGGCAGCTGGGTATATTATTAATTAGATCTTTGGCTGCAGCTTAAAGGGTGTATTGTATCTCACAGGTCAGACTTTCCTGCTGCCAGTGCCACCAAAGAATTTGTAATTGACTCCATAATTCACTTTAATTTTTCTGGCAAAACACTTCATTGACAACTACCTGACACTTCTTCCTATGTAAGACATAAGTTCCTTACAGTGTACGTGGGAATAATGATTTATTTTAACCTTTGCATACATGTTTTTTTTTTTTTTTTTTTTTTAATGCACAGAATATCCACTGAAATCCAGACTAATTTTTTACCCATAGAAAACAGCTACCTTATATTTCACATGGACTTCATTGTGATTGCAGAACCATCTTTGAAGAAAGCAGCAATGCAGAGCCACTTGCAACTGAAGGTTCCTTCTTTTTTGTAATATGAAATTAATGATTTATTATGAAATTAGTTTTGGTTCAGCTAATGCGACTGTCAAGTAGAGAACAGTGCCTTCCAGCCTACCCCTGTACCGTCTCTGTTTAGGTATTCAAAATAGCTCTAAATAGGTGAATTAATCCTATGTGACCTGGCCCCATGCTCTGGATAGATCTTACCAGGATCATACATAGATTACTTCTTCACTTTTCACTCCATACACTAGTTAAATATAAGTAAGTGGGAATCTAAGTCTAAATATAATTGCTGCATTATGCAGTTAATACTGCATTATGGCTGTGATTTTCAGGTGCATGTCTCATTAAAATATAAACAAACAAACAAACAAAAAAAAAAAAGGGAAAGATCTATGGTTTCCACAGCCACAGTAGAAAACTCACTCCAGAGCTGTTCACTGCTCCACCATGCAGTTTGCTGGTATACATTGTGGTACAAATTCCATGAATTAGTGCCTGAACACTAATGACAGATCCGCATGAATGGAATAGAATGGAAAAGGAAAAGGAATCAAATACTTAAAGGAAAATAGATGATAGTCCAAACACACATTGTCGTAGTTTCTAATCAAAATTAAATGTACTTCAGACTCTTCTACTTGGACTTAAACAGGTATTCCCCTTCTGATCAGAATCAAGTACACTTGTAACTATAGCAGTGCTTTATTTTGTTTCAGAGAGGGTTACATGACTGTAGAAATAGAAATTACAGATTCACTACGGAAGTGCTGATTCTCAAGGCTACTGTTGCCTCTCCAAAACATTGCAAGAAAGTGGTCGGGCAATGAGAACCTAAGTTTGTAAATGCCGTGTTAGATACCACTTTGACAAAACATGAATCCATTTCTGCTGATTCTGTCTACTATCTTAGCCTCAGCTATTGTAGGAATGACAACATGGTTCATGAAGAACTGTTGGTCACTATTATCTCCTATAAAAGGAATATGTAAGAGAGAGTTACGAGTTCTTCCCACTTTCTGTGGAATAAGTGCTTCATAAGAATGGTTTCCCAAACTGGAGGATGAAAGAAGCCTGTTTTGAGGAGATCCTGCTCCACATTGTCTCCATATATCATCTCTGTTTTACAGGAAAGAAATCAAAGCTTGTTAAAATAAGATGACTTGCCTAAAGTTACATAGTGCCATGAATGAAATCCAGGTATCCCAAATCCTGGTACAAGAAGAACCCTTTGCACACTATCATTCCACTTCTTCTCCAGTTCAACAATTCTAGCAGCAAGATACTGTACTTGGACTTTGTGAGACACTGGCTCCTTAGGTTTACTTTAGATGAGAAAAAATATCATGGTTTAACCCTGAAAAAACAAAAAAACAAACAAACCAATCCTCCCCACCACCCTCTACCCTTGTATAAACCCATGTTAGTACAGAGTATGATTCTCAATGATTTTCAACTTAAATTGATTTGCGNTCATGGAAATTTCACTTTATTAATAGTAGCTTACTTTCTTATTTACCTGTCATTGGTCTCCTCAGAAGTAGCCCATGGGCCAGGAGGGCTCTGTGAGACACAAACGGAAATCACTTCTCTGGAAAACTACTTGTTAAGTGATTTTACACCCCAGTTCTTTACATTGCAACCTAAATCCTTCAATAAATCTAGAGCAAACTTTGCATACAAGTGGACCAGATTACTTCCAGAATTTATTACTTCCTATCTTATCACATCTTCACTACCCTTGATTTACATAGCCCTTGTCATACATAAGGGCTTTAGGATCTTAATTCTAAAATGCTTCTGGATCTGCAGATGTGCTTGCTCTCCCAGGACAAAAAACCAGAGCAACTCTCTCTCCTCAAGCCTTCCCACACAGGTAAAAACAGTATTGCTTTCTAGTAAGGTCACTGATTACAAAGCCATGCTTGAAGATAGCAAATGTCATAACGAAATTTTATCTGTTAAAGGCTAACCATGAACTACAAAGAAGTAACCACTAAGTAAGGTTTCTGTGCCAATACTCTAAATGACTTAAACAAGTGCCTTTTTCTCCCTAACTCAGACTGCTGTAGAAGGATGTCTCTTCAGGACTTTCCTCAGAGAGGCAGCAAATCTCCTCTGCTTTCACCCACTTCTGAAATGCAGAAGCCACACCCGGAAAGAACCAAGGTCCTGGATATGGTCTACATGATTGGCATTCTAGCCCTGCACCAAAATCTTCAGCAACCCCAGGGAAAAAAAAAAAAAAATAAATAAATTAAATGAAAAAAAAGACCCTTCTTGTGCCACTATCTGTATTCCTTCTGCAAGACACAGAAAATAGTAATTTTTCATCAAGGTAAAAGGCCTGAAGATGAATAAGGAGACCTGAAATCTTCTACAGATGTTACTACAGCGTGCTTAATATCCGTTGCTGGCTACTGACTATACAGCAAAACTATGGGATAAAAGCCAAAAATAATTGTAACAACTGGGAGTATAGGTATGAATATAAATATACTATGTATGCATGACTGTTGTTTGTTTCCTCATTTGATTTTTTGAAAAAAAAAAAAGAAAAAGAAAAGGAAAGGAAACTGATATCATTTGATGTTTGGATTTTGCTCCAGAAATGAGGGAAACTTCATTTCTTTGTTTTCCCTCTGAAGCCATATTCATTTTGGAAAGGAATAGATAAAACTGAGAATCTGCTGAATGCTGAGCAAGAGTCTCATCCATTTGACTAACATTTCATCTTCTTATATAGTGTGATAATATTTCACAGTCTCTCTTCAGCTTTGAGATCCCAAATGTCAGATCTGGCTGAGCAGCTGTCCATTGACCAGACACCCCTGGCAAGTGGCAGCCTCAAGCAAGGTTTTGGGACTGCCCATAATGGAAGAGTGTGTGCTTTCTAGCAGCACCTTGCCCTAGGAGAAGCCTTGGTTGAAGGTACATGCTCCTAATGGCAGGTCCAGCTGGTGGCCTTTCCACCCCAGTGGAGCATTGTGTGTTGCTCCTACAGGCAGATAAGGAAAGAAGAGCCTTCCCTTCCTCCTAGAAGTCACTTGCCACATCTGACATGGCAGAAGAAAGAAGGCAAAAAGTCTTAAAAATATAATAACAGTTATATCTAAAATCTGAAGTGCAAACTTGCTTCATTTAAGTGTCTGGAAGTCTGGCTCTATCCAATCTATCTAGATACTTGGGTTTGTAGCAAATGGGCTGTGACGTTTCCAAGAAAGCTGTCTTCATGAGGTTATCACTATTTACAGGGAATGTAAGACGCACAGTGCAGCCCAAAGTTGTTTTTCCTGAATCCCTACGTGTGTACAGGTTCGTTGCCTTCAGGAGGCAGCTATTCTATGATGCATTCACTATCACAAAAAAAAAGCAAAGTCTACCCTTCCTCTTCTTTCCCCCTTCCCTTCCCCCATCCCCCTCAGTTTGGTTCCTTGTGTTGACATTTGAACTCCTGTGCAGTGAGTGTGAATGTGCCACTGCAATCTGGTAGCGTTGTACATGCACTGTGCACAAGCATAAATTATTTAGCAGGCTTCCAGACAGCAACAATCAGGCCAACACCATTCTTGCTCTCATGAAGACATTTCTTTTTTCTCTTGTCTTGTTCACTTAATCTAAAAGGTCACTGTGACTGGAAACACGTGTTTATTCTTTTATATGGAAATATAAAACTACTTGTTTCCTTCCAGAGAAGCCAGAAATGCTGGAACAACCATTTCTTTCACAGAATTACTGCACTTCTGTTTCTTGTCTTTTCTGGAACTCAGAATTTCAGAAGAGCATGAAATAATGGAAAAGTTACGATGAGCATTTCTGGAAAGCAAAAAGGAAAAAAATTGATTTAGGTTGTCTCTAAAAGTAAAAATTGTTATATGTAGTAAGTCAGCTTATCCACCTTGTCTAAATTTGCGGTCCCAAATGCTGACATTCAGAGCTATCACTAGGGTTTCACAATCAGCACCTTTGAAAGGATGCATTTTTTGACTTATCACTGAAAAATGGCAAAGAAATAAATCTATATTAACTTGCATATGCTGATACAATTAATCAGTCCTTTACTTTTAATTCAAGCTGTCAGAGTTTTGCAGCAGAGCTGCGAGGAGTTCTATAAATTCTGTATTCCCTGCAATTCTTCCCTGTGGATCCATTTCGTTCCTTTGCCAGAACTGAAACCAAGCTCAGCTGCTAAGGTACAAATTGCATAGGCTGGTGCAACAAAGTTTCCTGGTGTGTGACAAGAAAACGATGTTTGATTCATTAGCAAGGTGAAAAAACAGACTTTGTACCAGAATTGCAGTTCTGCAGACTGTGATTTGAATTTCTGAAATCTGTTCTGCATAGCTTGAGCTTTAAAAATCTTATTTTAGCTCCGAGTCTCCCATGGGGCATTTCTGGTTATTTTGAGAATTCCTGATGGGTAA
The DNA here is from genome assembly GCA_013399115.1 of Anseranas semipalmata. NCBI lineage: Eukaryota > Metazoa > Chordata > Aves > Anseriformes > Anseranatidae > Anseranas > Anseranas semipalmata. The sequence goes on along the minus strand of VXAA01005708.1, from coordinate 65,709 downwards.
CAGCCTTGGCATTGCCATGGTTTCTATATTACTTAATGACCAGCAACCTCACTATTGAAATGCTTTTTACTTCAAAAACAGAAGCAGTATTTGATGCACGTGACACCTGGAGATAGGGACTGAAAGTAAGCACCTGTGGGTTTTCATGGAGTTTTGCTCTCAGTCTTATCCATGCAATCAACAACATTCCTGCTCAGGAGTGATGGGTGAAAGGAATGAAAGGCATGAGGAAAAGTCTTTATAAAGAATAAAGCAAATAGGCCAAGTTTTGCTCTTGCATGGGACTTTTAGTGTGCCAGAAAAAAAAAAAAAAAAAAAAAAGCTTCTCCAGACAAACTCAAGCTAGAGTAATGAAGATAAATGAAAATATGTTTTAGTTAGCCTTTCATCCTAATTTTTTCATTTAAAAGCTTACAAAGGTGAATTCTTCCAGACAAAGAAATTATTCCTCATTAAAATATGATAGGTGTCTTGTGGTAGCACCTCAAGTATGCCTTCTGTATTATTATGTAACAGATTCCTCTTTCTTTACTTTATGCATCATTTTACTTTATAAGAGATGTGCCTAAAATGAACACAAAGTGAAGAGCTGTGTGCTGGCTGGGTGAGTGGCAACACAGGAACCAGAGAAGCATGGGCAACTACATGTGCATTAAGCAGGGTTCTGCCCGCTTACCAGAGCAAGCACCTAAATCTAGTCAGAAGAGGAGTGGCAATGGACTTAATCACCAAGTCAGAAACCATTAGATAGATCAGTACATTGTAAAGATATTGTCAGTGGTGAATGAGCCTTTCTTTCTTTTTCTCTTTCTCTTTCTCTTTTTCTTAAATATGGATGCCATTATGGGAGAAAGGTTTTCTCCCCTCACTGGAAAAAGAAATCTGTCTTTATTCATAAGTTTTACATTTTTCTTAATAAAGAGGTCATCTGCAATTTTTTTCTTTTATATTTTTCATCCAAAGAAAATCACTTACAAGTTACGAAGGAATGACCTTCGAGCTCCATAAATCAATGTGACAGGTGATTCAATCAGCCACATGCCTTCTCTGATTTAAGCAGCTGCTGACTCCCATAGAGCATGCTGAGTGCAGGTCCCAGTGGCCCTGCAAGTGATGAACAAAGCAGCAGGTTTGCACTTTTAAAACCACTGAAGCCTGGCTGAGGAAATCACTGACACAAGTGAAATAAAAGGGACTGAATGTTTAATTTGCATGAGCTGCTGGCACCACACACACCTCCTCATTACATTTTCTCACTCTGCACACTATTGCCAGAGAAACTACAACCTCGCTGCAGATTTTGTTCATAAAAATTGATATGTGAGTCCATGCCTGCAATTTTTGTATGCTTCCCTGGCATGCATTTGGGGAACTTTAAAGGAAGAGCTGCAACAAGGGTAGCAGTAGTACTGTTTAATCTCAAATAGGAGAAGAAGAGCTGGACAGGCTGCTGAGTGCCAAATGATGACCTTCACCTGGTGGTCCAAATTCTCCTCAAATTCAGAACTTACTACATCAGAATGACTCTCAGCTGATTTTTTACAGCATCACTTTGGATTTATTCAGATAGATATGAAAACAGGATTCAACATAGTTGTTGTGGCCTAAGTGAAGATACAGTTCATGTCTGCAACAAAACAGATGTACCTGTCTTACTCACGTGGTCCATATTTTTCTCCTCACCTAAACTTTATTTGCACATTCCTATCTCAAAATACGCTGCAAATTCAACAGTTTACAGTGCTTTCCCAGGGCTGAAACCTGTCCTCTATTAACTTTATTTTTTCAAGCAACAAAAGGAACCACAAAGAAAGATTCACGAAGCTTTCCTATGAAAGATGAAAAATCCCATCTTTGAATGCAAGTTGGTAGTATGCTCCTAATTATACAAAATCTGCTCTGAACAAGGTATTTAACAAGACTTGGGGATTGACAGGTTTGATTCAATTACTTAGAATCAAGTCTCTGTGCCTCAGTACTGTTTTGTAGTAAAGGAAATTATACAGACACACTGAAAGGAAACAAAAATGGGGAGAAAAAACTGGAATATTATTGTCAGCCTTATTTTCATAAAAGTAGTAGAATTCACCTCTCTCCTGGGGGACAAATAGTAGAAAGGCTAGGAAATTGAGTTATTCCCTGAGATCCTGGAACATAAGATCTGGCATAGTGGCTCAGTCAAAAAGTCTATCTAAATCCAGTGTCCTGTTTCAAAAGCACAAACGGTGGAAGTTCAGGGGAAAAATACATGAAATATAACATATATTGTTAGTGTTAGGTCATAGGTTGGACTAGGTGATCTTGGAGGTCTCTTCCAACCTAAATGATTCTGTGATTTTCATATACAAAGTATTTGTGACCATGACACCCTACTAGTGTTTTAGGGGGCACCTATAGACAGCATCCTGTTCCATGTCATTTGGTAATCACTAACAGACCTACATTTCATGGACTTCTAAAATATATATTTTTAAAATTATTTATAGTTTTGGACTCCACCGTGTCCTGTAGCTACGAGTTATGTCAATGCTACCAAAAGTTTTTGTGGAAAAAAAAAAGACATTCTTCACTTTGGTCTAAAGCTGCTGCATTATAATTTCATTTTTTTGGTGTTATATAGAAATATTAAACTATATAGAAAAAAAAAATGATAGAGGTGAGAGATCCACAATTCATTTTCTCTGCACCATACATGAATTCGCAGAACTGCTTCCTCACATCATCTGTTTGTTCAAACCTGAAAAGCCCTAGGTTATTTACTCTTCCTTGTGTTGGAGACATTTCATACCTATGATAACCCTTGTTATACTTCTCCATATATATTCCAGTTCTGCTACCTGTTTGAGTTGGGTTGGCCCAGAGTTGCACGCAACCATCACCATCTAAGCACAGCATGTCTTTATGCATATAATGACGTAATTTATGCCTTCAATTTGTTAACAGAGAGTAAACAGACCTACGCACACGCATACAAAAGAAGGGACAACCCTGCCTCAGGTGGCTGCGCCCCAGCCAAGCATCCCTTACCTTGCCACCTCCCATCTCACTGCCTCAGCACGCTGACACTGTCCTGACAAAGTGGCAGCTCCCCTGCCAGGGCTCCACTGCTACGCAGAACTCAAGCATTAGCATGTGGCAACTGCATGAAGTATGCATGTTTTTCCAAGGAGAAACAGCTGATTTTTCACTGTGTGGCTCCTTTTGCCCTCTCCCCCACACATGGTTTTGATCGAGGCTTAATTCTGGGAAGTTTTGTGGCTAACGCTACAAAGGAAAACAGATCGATTTACTGCAACAGTTCTTTTTGGCCTTGGAATGGAAAAAAAACTGTGGTGCCCAGAAACTTCGGAGGACATACTCCCCCAGTTGGGAAAAAGAGAAAAGAAAGCAAAGGTCTCTGTCCCTTTCTCTTACAAATCACTTTTCTTCCACTTGCCATGTTTTCCATCATTATTTTGCCATGGCTCTGCTCTCTTCCATATCTTTCATCTTCCATATCTGTCATCTTTTCTCCTTCAAATACACCCATTAGGCATATAGGACTTCAAAAGCTAACTGGCAAAGGTGTAAAAAAACACTGACACAAACACAATCATTAGTAAATAGCAATAGTGAGCATTGTTTCATGCTTTTTGTTTTTAATTCCCAGTACATCAGCTGTATTTATGCATGTTGTTTAAACTCTGTGCCACAAAATGATCCGGATCTTAGGGGAACAGCAGTTCCCAGTCCCAATTGTTTTAAGCGAGCTTCTAGTTTCCCGTAAAGTTGTGGCTTTCTACTCAGCCCTCAACTGACAGTGATGAACATGCAAGTATGAAGAGCAAAATACTGGAATCAAGATCGTTCTTTCATTCAGGATAAAAGATTCTCACCTGATATACACAGTATGGGTAAGAAATCCCTGAAACTAATCTAGCCTTTTACAGGTTGCATTACTTCACTGTTTCATTATATTTTTACTTGGATAAAATGAGCATACAGCATACACCAAACATGGAAAATATTTAGGAAGAGAGAACATGGAACACACCTCGCAGCTGGAAAACTAACTTCCTCGTCAACCATAATCCACCAAGACAAGACAAGCTTAAAGCTTGGAAGGACAGAGACTGCTGGCTGGATCTTAAAAAAATAAAAATAAAAAAATAAAAATAAAAAAGGATTTATGGTGCATTTGTACTTAAGTCCATCTGAACATTAGGCAATAAATAATTCTTGATTATTCCATTTTAGTAGTTGGACAACAGACTAAAGGCTACATTCTTAGTTGGAATAAATTAGTGTAGTTTTGTGAATGTGAATAGAGGCTTGCATGAGGCAAGAGCTTTATATTTTTCTAGGTGCTTAATGGATTCACTATTTTTTCATTTTAAGCCAAAGAATGGAATAATTTGGGGGGAATCATGAATGGATTAAAGGAAAAACATAACATAGGAACTTGTGCCAATGCTCCAGCTGTTTTGAAACTACAAGTTCCCCGGACTGAAGCTAGAGTGAAACATTTGTCTATCACTTCATCTGCTTCAAGGATTCCCAAAGAAATACTCTGCTACATTCCAAAAACTCAGTCATTTGTCCTGTATTGCTTCATTTCTTGGAATATTTTTGAAAGCTCTCTCATAAAATAAAGTAAGACTGAGGAAATGAGCAGATGAAAAATAAAAGATATTCCCAAGGAGTTAAGTCACTAAGTTATTCTTAGAACCATGGAGATGACAAAGACTTTGCTTTTTTCCATAAAATCTGTAAAATGTTAATTGAAAAAAAAAAAAAAAAGGAAATTTAACAACACAAACTGTCCAGGCATGATACTTTCTCTGTCTACATTTTTTTAAAAGCAAGATCCACACGTAGGGAAGAAGTAGATACACACACAAGGTGAGAATCTTGTGTCTCTAAGACCCCTGCTACACACTGTATTCATATGCTACCTCCCTTCACAGTAATCAAACGTTTCATAATTTATCACAGATTTGTAATTCATTTGAGATGGGAATGCCTGTTTGCAAATGGGAAGCTGAGACAGAGGAACTAAAGCCTGGAAAAAGTATTTAGGAGCTTAAATCCCTTTCAAATGAGTAATTTCATTGTGTAATTTTTCTGTTGATTTCTGACTGGCAGTAACAGGAGATGAATTCAAATGTTAGGAGTCACTAATAAGCATTGGCTCTAGCATCTTCCCAGAAACCTGAAAAAATTAAACTGTTCAGCAGTCAGATGAGTTAATCATTCTCATTTGCAAAGGATGTATTGGGCAACTGTACAAAGGATGCTTTAAGAAAAAACAGAAAAGGACAACAGGAAGATAAACAGATAACAGGCGATACCAGCTGCTCCTTTTCCAAAGTATAACAATAAATGTGTGAACATCCCTCTCTGATTTTCTGCTGAGGACCAGCTAGGACAGCTGGCTACCTCCCCTCCTGTTGGAATATCTCACCCGCAGCTTGAGGGTGTTAAATCCCAGGGCACAGTCCCCATATGGGGCCTCAGCCCCAGCCCACCTGACACAGCTGTTCCTCTACTGCTGGTCACTCTAGCTGATCTCCTGCCCCTCTGCTATTCCTGCTGTTCATGAAGTGTATAGCAAAGACTAAGGACAGCCATTGTCATGAGGCAACATTTTAAGAAAACTTTCCCTCCTTTTTTAGGCTCTGATTTTTGCACTCTAAAGATGCAAATTATCGTTCTGGATTAAGGTGGCTCCAGCACTACTTAGAAGTAGTTACTTGACTCTGATTTTTACACTCAACACAACTGCTCTACTTTATGAGATGCTTACATTTATAATAGAAATGGTCTCAGACATGATAACACAGACATGAAACAGACATTTAAGGCCTATCCATTCTTTTTGTTCAGCTCCACTCCTCTCAATGAGACAATCACTGAACTGTCTCCCCACTCCAGGACTACTTTTTCTCCTGAAACATGCCTTTCACCAAAGTAAAGGCTGTAGCTGGAATTGAAAGATGTGAGCTACATATTCCCTTATTCTGTGAGTGTAAACAATGTGTTCTGCAATCCAGCAAGTCAGGTAGATCTTTTTTTCTGCTAAGCAAAATATTAATTAATAATTCTCTCTTTCATTCCTTGAAAGAAAAGTATCTTTACCTCATTGTCAAAAGCAAATACTTCCAAACACTTTTGATGAGTCTTATAGCAGGGTTTGCATGGAAACCAGGAACAATCTTGCAATCTTAAATTTCTCAGGCACATTGAGGATTATGTTTTTAATTCTTGGTCTCTGCCCACAAGTTTGAGCATGGCTCAATCAGCTGATAAACAGTGTAATAAGGATGAAAAAGACAATCCTCTCCCAAATTAATCCAACCACACATTGTTAGGAAGAAACAATTGAGGTTTTAACTTGACTTGGATTTAATCTTCATTAATATCTTTATTTGGTTTGAATGCAGTGAAAGGAAGGAACATGGGAACAAAGATGGTGCTGGGTGATACTGATCACTGTATTCATGAGAGATGGAAAAGTTCACTTTTAAAGATGGATGTTTGGGGCATCAACAGAAAGCATAGAATGAAGCATGTTTTTCAGAGTTGGATGAAAGGTGTTGATAATAATTCTAGTCTTTTGGATGGTATGCTAAAATCTTTGTATTTCTCTGAAATTTTAAATACCTTATGCTAATCCTTTTCAAGGAGGCTTATATTTCTCTGTTCAGAAGCTCATGTAGGATACTTTTTCTACTTTTCTTTCATCCTTTTTGTACAACTTGAGAAACAGAAGGCAAACAGTGACAGTAAGTACTATCCCTGTAAGCTAAAATGATCGGGAATTGTAGGGTTTTTTTTTTCCAGTCATGTCCAGGCTTCTAGACATGAACATGGATCTATTTATTTCACTACAATCACTGTCAAATATACTACACTTCTGAAATTCAGAGCCTTATTTTAAGGCTAATTAGGACCAGTTCAACTTTAAAAACTAGTATCAGTTTGAGAAATCTTGACCTGAAGAGGTACGAGCTATTTAACCCTCCAAACATCTCTGCAAGATGGATGGTCATTTGTGATCTCTTCTGGCTTTATGGTAGGGGAAAGTAGGGACAGAGCATAAAATAACATGCCTATGGCCAGGTGATAACTTAGAGCACCAGTCCATGGGGCTTGTCCTGTGGAGTTGGTGTCAACTTAAGGAAGTTCACAGCCTTGTTCCATACCTTTACCCTTTCTGAATCCACTGTGCATAGTTCAGGATCAGGAACTGCACCATCTAACCTCACTGCAAAAGAATAAAAGGGATTCATTTGAGTCCCTCTGTGAGTTATAACTGGTTTACAACTGCGAAAGCAAATGTGTGCGCATGGAGGGAGGAAGGACAATGTGAAAACCTGGAGCTGTCTCTCACAGTATCCTTCTGTACAAAATGTCCAACGTACAGTTGAACAAGTACATACAATGAGTGAACAATTGGCTGACAAGTTGGCCTCAAAGTGTTATAGTAAATGGGGTTACCTCAGGCTGGCAGACAATCACTATTGGGGTTCTGCGAGGCTCCACTTTAGGACCAGTTTCATATATGATGTGGATATACACTAAGTAAGTTTGTAGATGATAATAAATTAGGAGGAACTGTTGACTCCATCCAGGGTGGTGAGACCTTGCAGAGAGATCTTGACAAATTAGAGGGCTGGGCAATCACCAGCCTCATGAAGTTTAACAAGAGCAAGTGCCGGATTCTGCACCTGGGACAGGGCAACCCTGGCTATATGTACAGACTGGGGGACAAGAGGCTGGAGAGCAGCCCCATGGAAAAGGATCTGGGGGTTCTGGTGGATGGCAAGATGAATATGAGTTATCAGCGTGCCCTGGCAGCCAAAAGGGCCAACTGTATCCCGGGGTGCATCAAGCATGGCATTGCTAGCCAGTCAAGGGAACGGATCATCCCACTCTACTCTGCACCGATGTGGCCTCACCTTGAGAACTGTGTGCAGTTTTGGGCGCCACAATATAAGAAAGACATTAAACTATTAGAGAGTGTCCAAGGGAGAGCTACTGAACGGTCTAGAGGGCAACGTGTATGAGGAGTGGCTGAGGTTTCAGCCCAGAGAAGAGGAGACTGGGGGGAGACCTCATGGCGGCCTACAGCTTCCTCATGAGGGGGAGCGGAGGGGCAGGTGCTGGTCTCTTCTCTCTGGTGACAGTGACAGGACCCAAGGGAACAGCATGGAGCTGTGACAGGGGAGATTCAGATTGGATGTTAGGAAAAGATTCTTCACTGAGAGGGTGGTCAGGCACTGGAACAGGCTCTCCATGGAAGCGGTCACAGCACCAAGCCTGCCAGAGTTCAAGAAGCATTTGGAGAACATCCTCAGGCATATGGTCTGATTTTTGGGTGGTCCTGTGTGGACCCAGGAGTTGGACTCAATGATCTTTGTGGGTAATTTACAACTTGGGATATTCTGTGATTCTATGATTCTACAGTTTAGACTGCCAGTACTTCCAGACAAAAGATCTGAGCTGGCAGAGCAGAACATGCAACTTCCTGATCTAATCCCAAAGGTGTGGGTGATGCAGGTCACTTCTTGTTTTTCAGAGGTTACCACCTGAGCTTCCTACTCAGTTTTTAAGATCACCTTCAAACATTGATATTTCTCTTCTAGCTTTCTTGTACATTGGTCTTCGTTTTTTTTTTTTTTTTTTTTTACCAATGATATCCAGAGGAAATCTAAAAAATGTGCCACAGCTCAAGAAAGATCAACGTCATGCAGGGAAGAGAAAAATTGCCCTTTCATGTGGCAATTTATATGTAGAGAATAGTACACAGTGTTCATCAGCCACAAGTTGAACCAGGTCTCCAGCAGTCTGTGAACCAACCAAGTCAACTGGGGCCAGGTTCTGGCCAAACCAGGCCTGAATTTCCAGTGATCTCACTGCCTTTCCATGGACTCCACAACAAGGTTTACATATTATTTCAGTATGGTCTGGCTAGATACAGTGAAGTTAGAAGTAGGTATTGTCAGCAGATGGATTTTATTTTCCTTTTACGTTAGGAAATATCTTAATATATTAAAGTTATGAATGCTCTAAGGTGCATGCCATTCCATGAGCCTCACACTTTTACACAGTAAGTGTTGCAACACTAATTACAACAGTATTTGGATGGCCTGCTTTCTCATGCTATAAAACACAAAAAGCCCACCCAAAATTATCAAATAGGTGTGTTAGTATTGCTTAGGGGAGAAAGAAGGTGTATAGATATAACTGCTAAATGATGAGTAAGAGGGTAACTGGTCTATAGGAGGAGTCAATAAACATAAAATAGGATTCAGCTAACAGCAATGGATAAAGTTGAAATGTTGCCTAAATAGAGAAAGGAACACCTCTTCGATCATAAAAGAGTTTCTGGAAGATGATGGTGGATGGCTTTCTATACTAGTACAGTGGTAATTGCTAAAAGGTCCATGTTTACTAATAGTTGTAAGGGTTACTATGAGTCTTTTGTACCTGAGAGTGAGAAGATGGCATGTAAGATGCACACCCCTAGTAACTGCTGTAAGTAGATTGAACAGGCTAGCACTGCTTGGGCACGAACCAGGCTAGATGATACAGCAGGCAGAAGGTATAACAATGTTTTCACTTTTCCAAAAGTTGCAAAAGCAGAAACCAAAATCATTTGCCAAATACATTCCAAATGAGGGATGTAACACAACATAGCTATCTTCAGATGGCACACATGTCTACTATAACCACAATTGAACACAGCCTAACTAGTTATAATTGTTACAGGGTGTGATCCTAGGACAAGGCCAATAATTGTTCTTCTGCTGGACACCATTTAATGTCTACTCAGCTACTCCTATGACCGAATGTGGAGGGAATGGTGACTATTTTCATATTGTTTTTCATCCATCTAGTTTTACCTTTTAGTTTGAAAAGCTTCCAAACCCTAACACACTGTAAGGCTGACATCTAAAAGAAGGCATGCCTATCCACTGAGATTTTTGGATGTCTAACAAATCGGAAGTCCTATTACAGAGCAGCATCATTGAATACTTCTTCCTGTTTTTCTCCATTTTACTTGGTCCAATAAACTTTCAGCCTTCTGGCAGAGAGACACTGGAGCAGTTGTTGGATCAGGGAGAAATAGGAGGAGAGTTCAACAGTGTAATGCTGCGCCTGGGATTTTTCAGGCTGAGCTATTCAGACACTGATGAGAGAGATGGGGCCACTGACATGAGTGAGACAAGCTACAAGTCCTACCCATGCAAAAAAGATTCATGGTGCTGCTCTTGATTCTCTGGATAAACAAATTACTTTGCTTCCCTGGACTACCAGGCTGCACTAGCCAAGCTGGCTGTTTCTGCAAGGGAGGCCACTGTTTTGGGGACTCCCTTTGACCCTATATGCTTTGGCAGACCTCCTAGTTTTCTTGGAGGCCTTCATGGGCTCAACAAGTGAGACAGAAGATACTCCAAACCTCAAAACAACCTTCAAGTTGGGAAACTGCAGCAGTGACCCAAATCAAACACATTCAGAGATCTGGGAATGAGAGCCATTCCTACAACAGTGAAAAGGAGAAAACAGAGGAGACCACAGCACTGAGAGACAAAGGGGACCTGCAAAGTGCTGGTTGAAAAAATCCTCTATAATGCAATAAGCCTTTCAAACTGAGTTCCTTTGATGATTACAAACACACTGCTGCAACTCAAATTTTCTATCACATTCCACAAAAATTGTTTCTATAGAAAACTATTTATTTAATCATTTTAACCTCTTCAAGTATATTTTCTGTGTTCATTATTCAGTTCTGATCTCTAGGTCTGTGGGATTTGTATTGTAGAAAATTCTGAAGTGTTGCTTTTCAGTTATTTTTTATTCGGGAAAAACCTAAGTTTAAATTACTAAAACAAATATTAAATGACCCAAGCAGCAGTTCATCAGGTTCACACCACTACAAGTTAGAACAAGCTATGGGTTTATAAAGCATAAGCCATGAGAACAGTTGCAACACAGATCCAGCGAAAACTCCATCAAGTCCCTAAAGAATTGCACAGCTGTTTTAGGAGGTCTACATCTATCTTCCTGGTTGCATGCTTTGATCATTTTCCCACAATGACATTTCATTTTAGATTTTGTGACCTCCTCCCTAATTCTTTGTTGCCTCACTCCTTGAATGCCTGTTTTCTTCTTGTGCTCTATGCAAAGTGAGTCTGGGGTGGTTGTAAAAAGTCACTGAGTTGAGACAACTCTACAGCCCATGGGACGTTCACTTTGTATAGGAATAAGCAATTCTCTCTGTAGTTCCAGGAGGCAAAAAATAGCGGGTCTTGCTGGGTGGTTTCTGCTGCCCACCCTTCCCCCTCACCCCCTGTCCCTGCTGCCTTTAAAAAAAAAAATCAATTTACAATACGGTTCATGGCCTAGCCTCACAAATAGCTTTACTGCTGCAACTCAGAGAGCAGCATGGGGGAAGCTGTGGCCTTAGTGGTTAAAGTACAGAGCACAGGAAGCTGAGATCTGCTGTGGTACATGAAAAGACTTTTTAAACTACAGGGAATAAAAAGATAAGTGTGCTGTTTTTAGCATGAGTATATTCTGTAGGTTCAGATTCATAGGCAGTATATACTATAGTGGCAAGAATTAAATA
>VXAA01005708.1:33004-53842 GCA_013399115.1 Anseranas semipalmata | reverse complement strand
ATATATATATATATATAGGTGGAATTTATTCTCAGTTGTTCTGTCTTGGCAGTGGGCACTTCTCCCTTGGCCAAGCAAAGAGATAGAAGCTAATGTACGTTACCCCATATTTGGCAGGGAATCAGTTGCCAGCTCATCTGACAAAAGGTAACTCATTTAGCCAAGGAAAACACTTCATCTGCCTCGCCCCAGTGCCTAATGTCACTGACCAGCTAACACCTTGCTCATGCTCATGTCCCACCAAGACCTCATGCTTAGCACCCTAGCATCCCTCCCCCTTGTGGTTCACAGGACGTGGTGGGAGTGGTGTGATGTTCCCAGTCCCTTTCTAAAAAGTAATTCAACAGTCTGAGAATGTCTGCCATGTGAGAGAACCGGGTTCAGTTCCTTTTCCATATGAAGAGTTGTGAGGCTGCACCTGCCCTGATGCAAGTGAATATTTTAACCCTGACCATAAGGTTGGGGGGTGTCCCTCACACCTCCTTGCTGAGGTAGAGATGGATCAAACAGATGAAATTGTTGTTGCAGTTATTATAAAAATAATATTTCTGAAAACACAATTACTGAAGTACTTAGGAACAAATATACAACTGTAATCCATAAATAAAATAACATAACAATACCTGTTGTAACTGGAAACATATAAAATAACATAACAATACCTGTTGTAACTGGAACAGTGGGCTCTAAGGCATGCACTTGTTTGATCATCAATATTTCTTTTTGCTAGAAGGGCCTGCCTATTTGCCTTAAAGCTCAGTATGGAGCTGAGGAGAGGAGTTACTACTAACCATTGCATGTCTGATCATGCATTCTTCTCTCATTTTCTCTAGATCCCTCATAAAACATTCCATCGTCTTTTGAGCTGCCATTACAGTAGGCAGCAGCAAAGTTTTAGGTGAATGTGTGCTGCATTTTGAGTACAGAGTAAGCAGGTAGGTTATTGTGTCAGTTTGTCTCACATGAGACAGCTCTTACTGTATTTTCAGTTTGTTTCACCTATTTTCAAAAGCCTAATAACTATGCTAACATTTTTTCTTTCAAAAAGAAGAAAAGAGAAGAGAAGAGAAGAGAAGAGAAGAGAAGAGAAGAGAAGAGAAGAGAAGAGAAGAGAAGAGAAGAGAAGAGAAGAGAAGAGAAGAGAAGGCACAAATCAGCTACAAAGCAGTAAGTAATGTTATGAATAGGAATTGCTGAACTAGATGAAGTTTATCGTCCAACTCCTCAGTTTAACTTGCTATCCATCATAGGCTCTGTGAGGGGCATTATTCATCAGCAGTATTTTCATCTAGAACACTGAATGTGTGTTGAAATTATCCCTGGCAGCTTGACTGGAAGAAGAAGAGGTCTTTTAAAAACTGCACTAAAGACGTAAGATATTCAGTAAACACAGATGTGTGTTTTGACAATTGTGGAGTTGCATTATTAAACTTCAAATGCTAACAGCACTTCAAGAAGGCTCCTCCCCACCTTTTTTTTTTTTTAACTCAAACTGTTTATAACAGAAGTACAAGGATGTTGGACAGCAATTATTAAAATCACAAAGCCTCAAGATGCAGTAAAACTGCCCTGTTCCTCTCAAAATCCAGCCATTCCAAGACACGCAGAAATGCAGAACAAAAACCATCATCATCGACAGTAAATACAGGTGAAGGATAGGTCTGTAGCAGGGAAGAGCAAGAACACCTTTCAACTGGATTCAAACTGCTCAAAGTTTGAAACACTCACCAGTGCTAAAAGCCTCTCTGAGAATGAAGTGAGACTGACAGCAGAGCAGAGGACAACGTGTCCAAAATGGGCAGGTCCACCGCAGTGGCAGGCTGAGTTCAGACAATCCCTCAGATGGATCCCAGGCTAGCTGCTGGAAACACCTGTGCATGTGTGGGGCTGTGAGAGCTGAAAGCTTGTCTGCTGTCCTCTCTTAGTGCTGTGCAAGCCCTTGAAGGTCAGTGAAGGCAGCTGTTTTATCAACAGCAGTTCAAAAGAGGTTAGGGAGAGGATGGTAAACCTCTGCCTCCAACACTGACACTGCAGGCACATAGGAGGCCATTGGAGAACCTGTCCTTTTGCAAAATGTGCAAGGCTCCATAAAGAGGATGACAAGCCAAGATGTCTTGAAGCGCCTGTCATAACAATTTTCTAAACAGACTTAAGTGGATGTTCTTGGTCTTTACGCACAGGACGGGGAACTGGAGCAGGAATGGTGGAAGAGATACAAAACTTGCAAATGTTGGAAAAACATGCAAGTGCAGGGAGAAATGTGGGTTTGTGCAGGGTGTCACTTGATCTTCAAACACCACTGACCTGCTACATACTATTTCTCCTCAGTGAAGCTCTCTGGCAACCAGTAACGTTATGGCAAAATGAGATGTATTATAAGTGTTTTAAAGCTTTTTTATTATTTTTTTCAAAATGGATTGAAGAAGCAACCGTAGTTCCCAGACAAATTATTCAGTCTTTTTTTGGTCAGAATGTGACTTGGAGATGTTTGGCTGAATTAGGGCTGGGAGATTTGCCCTTCAGTGCTCCTCTGAAAATCTTATTGAAGACTCAACCTTACCATTTGTACTGGCCCAGCTCCTTCTGCTTTTCAGAAAGCAGTAATTGCACACAGCTTGTTTTACTTAGCTTTAGATCTCCCCCTGGGAACCAATACTGCTCATCTCAGTGAACAGAGCTGAAGCTGAGAAAACGAAGCCTATTGTTACTTGAGCTCAAGAGGCAAAAAATGTTTGGAGTTTTATAAGTTTGGCTTAGAAGACAAGAATCTTTCCTACCCTCACCATCCACTGGGACTAGCTGAGCTACAGACTTATGCTTTGATAATATGGGGAAATATTTTTTTCACAACTGTAAGGGCACCACCCTTCTCCAAACACCCCCATCTATTGAACAGATCTCCCTGGAAGCTCTGTTCGTGCAATCACAGTCCATCTCAGGCACTGAATATATAGTGACCTGGATTTCCCCTAGATGTTCAATTCAGATTGAGTGTAAATGAGCCATAACTACATCTCAGCTGGGAAATAAGGAGGTTTCTAACTAGCTGAGCAGAGAGGATCTGGAACAGTCATGCCACTGGAAGGAGTGAATGCAAAGGGTCTAACTATGTTTGAGATAAAGCTTGATCCAGGATTAGAGGGAATAGCTGCCCACAGAACGATCATGACGCTGCTCTCAACATCACTTCTAGTCCCATGGCATACTAAAGAATTTGCATAATGCTAGGGACAAAAGTAAGCCACTAGGCTAAGTTGCTGTGCACAGCACAGCACTCACAACACTTGCACTCACTGCAACTGTATTCCCATTTCTTGACAGCCCAATTTACACCTACTGGGGAGCAGAAATACATAAACCTTCTTAATCCAGTGGAAAAAACATGGGCAGTTCAGGGAGTGGAGGAATTCACAAAATATGTCACTGAAGCCCATCTTATGTTTCTTAGAGAGGTGTTGGATAGCTTTTGCTGTGGACCTTTATCTTTGCTTAGGTCAAGTTACCATGAAGCAGCAGGACACCCTCAGCAGTTCACAGAACGTACCTGGAGGAAGTAGTGGTGGAGGAGAAATGGGTGGGTAGCTCTTCCTCATCACCAGGTCTTACTCCTGACTCCTGTTCCTGTGTTCTCTCTCCTCTTCCTCTCCTCCAAAGAAGATATCAACTGAGTCTTTTGTCCTTGTAGCTCCTGCTCCCTACACTTCTCATTTGCAAACAGCTGGTTGTGATCCTGTGAGACTTACAGCAGGTGAAGGGAACCATGGGTTAACCATCTCCAGAGACCAGGTCTGGCCACACTATATCTAAGTGCAGGCCTGGGGTGGGCTGTGACCTCTTAATTCCATTCCTTCTCTTCCACTTGGGAAACTGCCACAAGGAGTTCAGAACAAAGGTGTTTGTTACTGATATTCTGGATCCTGTTAAAGCAATTCTCTAATCAAAAATTGTTTTAAGACACAGGATTGAGTTTAGAGTATTCTTATAGTGCTTGATATTTATCTTCCTGGCTTGGGCTGAACCTGTCACTGAAAAAAAAATTATATTAGGAAAACCTGAAGGGTTTTCAGAGTGTTTGGACATAGAGCATTAAAATCTATAGCTATTTCTCATATTAATGTAAGTCAGTCACCACTCACATTATCCTACTGTACTGAAGAGCTACCACTGGGGATCCATCTCTCTAGCGATTCTTCTCTCAGAGCACAGCAATTCTGTAACACTACCAAAAGTTTCAAATGCTATATTCTGCATCCTAATTACTCAATAATTTTGACATGCAACAATGTTTTGAATATTTATGTATCACAGGTGAACCAATGGGATACACGTCTTATTAGCTCTAGAAATGGTAAAGAAATAGTGATTACGTCAGCACAAGCAAAATGTTGAAAATAAGGCCTAACATGGCATTCCTACTACTGCTACAGAAAGGCACCATTTTGGAAACTTTATACAATAGTAAGCAATAATTTTTTTTCAAAATGCTGCTAAGGAAATATATCCTGCCAAGAAAGTCCTAACGTAGGGATTTTGCAAAACATTTCCCTGCACATGGTGAACTTTGGATTTCTGACAGCTCATACATCAGGCAATTCACAGCTTAGAGGTCTGCCTTGCAAGAATTGGTTTTGTTCCCTTTTTTGGCTTTATTATCTGGCTTCTCATATGAGATTTGTGATTTTAAACAAGCCTTTCTTTCAAAACAAGACATTTTTCCTGCTGGAATTCAAACAACAGTCCTACGGCACTACATGAATTATCCCCTTAGACAAAAGTCAAAATTTATAGCAACTCAAAACAAAGTAGTGTCTACTGTCTTCAGTTCAGGCTTACAAGCAATCAAAACCAAGGAGGATATGTAAAATAACCCGATTGTGTATTTTATATGGGATATCAGAAATACTTATGCACCAGCACACTAGGGTACAGGATAAAAGTGTACTTCTGTTGTCTTTTTATAGAGATCAGACAAATGGGCACATGTGGATGAGAGGTCATCATAGACGTTTATTTCCTATGAAGAATACAGTAAAACCAGAATTGCTTTCTTTTAGGGGTTTTAAAATTAATTGCCTTTAAAAGTTAATTTTCAGTTATAATCATGTTTGGTTTTGTTTTGTTTTGTCAGAAATTAATGTTTAGATTTTTGAAAGGAAAATCCTTCCAAAAGAAACAAAAAGTAAATATATAGCAACAACAATTACTCATTAAAGTTTTGTTTTCTTCTTTTTGTTGAAAGAACAACTCCCGCAAGAAAAGTCTAACTTCAGTATTTGGTGGTTTGCATTATTATTGCAGGTTTCCAATAGCTTCAAGAGGGGCATGAGCTATAGGATTTGAATTACAAGTGTCATTGAATGAGGACATGTCTTTCAGTATATAAATCAGAGGCGTATATGTAAGGAAGCAAAAGGTCTAAGCTAACCCATTGGTTTCAGTGACTGGTTAAATGTTTTTGAAAGACTGGCTTCTGTTTTATGATCCTGATTTTTGACATCCAGTTCCAAAAATTTAGGCTTTAACTTTCACGGCTATATATTGTAAGTCTGTACATTTTATTTTTGTTTTGTAAGTTTTGTTTAACTCAAAATACACATACAGAAAAGGATATCTTCATTATGAGCACAGAATATTGTAGAAATTGAAGTTACATTTACCTTTTTCAGCCAGTGTAACCACAGAGTACCATCACTGAAGATAAAGCTATTCACAGTTAATTTCAGTGTAGCTACAAGCACAGTTTGGGCCGCTCTCTCTTAAGGGGTTTGCAAAATGGCCCTGTGCTACATCTTCCCTGTAACATGCTTGTAATTACTTTCTGGCCCAGACTTGGTCCTTTGAAACTAAGCAGATGGTCCTGCTACCCCACTGGCCCCTTCTCTATAAAAAACAGTGCTGGCAAGTGAATCCTTTGTAGATGGAGCCCAGGATAGGGCACTCACGGTGACAGCTGTGGCACCAGCTAACCCTTGACTAATGGGGCATTTGTGATGGCTCTGGTTTCTGAAGACATTGACAGGACTGGAGCCACACTGACAACCCTGGAGGGAGGTCTGGTATTTCATGCACACTGTCCAGTACATCATTTTTATATTTGGGGGTTATGCATGGATGCACATGATCTGGGCTCTCCCTAACCATATTTTGAGCCTTCCTAGTGCTTGGCAGTGCATGTACATTCTTTTTATATGCCTTAAAAAGAAATAAAACCAAAACACCAGACTTGGAAATGGAGGCCAGCAGCAACTAAGCCATGGTGTTGCAAAGTGACTGTTAAAGTTCTGGGATTCTGTAATTCTGACACAACAAAGTTTGAAAGCAACACTCTTTCTTCTTGCTGCCAGCTCTCTGAACTGCTGTCCAACAACCAGGTCCTTCTGTCTGGCCACCTGTCACGAGGTGCTGGAGACCGAGCCGTGGCCTCAGAAGAACTTGTGCACTGTCACTGATTTTGCCACATAGAGCTGGTTAGCCTTTGTTATTCAGTGGTTTGCAAGAGAGCTGCTGCCTGTAAGTAGCAGAAAAAATGTATTTCTCATCAAGTGAGTCAGCAGATAGGATAGGAGGCTGCTCTGCCAAATGAGAAGATGCTATTTCAAAATAAGCAATACTTCAGTGGAGGACTTGTTCTTTAGGGTTTGTATAAGGGTCTTTTAACAAATGTGGTGGAGAGGCAACTTGGAGCTCTCTCATCTGTATGCAACTTGCTCCAGGTGTTGCTGAGCCTAGTTTCCTGATCTCAGGTACTTAACATCTGACATCTACTCACTAGAGCATTTGGTTTTAGCCTTTCACCAGAAAATAAGATACTGGCCTTATTCCAGTGGGAGCATGACCTCTGAAATTCTGCCCATCTGTAGACACCCACCTTGACCAAATTTGTATGGTTGACAAGGCACGTCCGTGCACATTAGCCAAATAAAACTTCATGCATTTCAAATACTACTTCTACATAGAATCACACTGTAGTTGAGGGCAGGCCTGTCTGATCTCTCTCTCCTGCCAGCCACTTGGCTCAAGATGTTAATCAAGTGAGTTCTCCTAATTCATCAGATGCCAAATCACTGAAATAATCAATCTCTTAACAAGAACTAAGCTTAAACTAAACATGTTTTGCAAGCTATTCTTCAATGAATTATGTCAGTTATTTATAAAGTGGTTTTCTGTTGGCTTTTTTTTTTTTTATGGTTTTCTGCTGCCCATCCATAACTCTTTGCACTTCTAAAATTAGCATCTTCCACATCTCGTTAGAAAAATGTGAGTTTTCAGAACAATTCATCTATTGGTTATTTTTTCTGTGCTGTTCTTTCAGTTTCTACTCTTCCACACAGACTGGTATAAAGCCTACCCAACAACTATGTAATGTGCAGGGGTAAGCTGATATTTTTCTACTTTAAATCCAAGTAAATCTCCTTATAGATCAAAGTGGGGCTTTTCAGAATTCCCTTGAGATTAACAAGTCCAGCATCAGGTTGCCCATGGAGGGACGGACACTCAAAATGTTCAGAACAGGCTTCCCATACACTTCATAAGTATCAAGAAAGCTGAAGCTCAGTCACTTCTGCTAATGTCAGTTTGGGCACTGTGATCAAGTACAGTGTCTAGAAACTTAAAGGACTTTATAGGCTAAATACATCACTCAGAGCTTCGCTCCAGGTGTTACCAGCAGTCAGCCCAGCCCATGAAATATTCACGTGCTGTGCTCCAACAAATTCACCATTAGAAATGCAAGATGCAAGAGTCCATTTTATTAAGGTTTCAAATGGTCTTATGGAGTTCCTTGCCTAGAGAGCCCCTTACCAGCTTTGTTCTGGAAGTAACAGAGGCCAAAGGATGACAGCAAAACCCTTCTGGGACTGGCCAATTGAAGGATTTTACTGAAACTTACTGGAAAATAAAACCAACATTTTTTTTTTGGCTTCTCTGATGCAATTTTCATGCAATTAGAATAAAGTCCTATTTTTGTGATATTCAAGGGTGCTTTTCAATGAGCTCTAAAAAATGTACATTTATCCAGCTTGTCCCAAAACTTTCTTTACCTTCTAGGGCAATAGGGATGCAAGACAGTGTATGCTTAATGATTCGGTTTCATGGTCATTGAGCCACATATACATACAGCACCCCTCTTCCCAAAACATAGAGCTTTGTTTACTGTCATTAGGTTCAAACAGCACTTTCTGAGATCAAACCACAGCTCTCAACTTGCTCAGGCAGTCCTGAAGGATTTGGGACAATAGGTGAGTGAAGAAGAGGACTGAATAGGTGAGATGATGAAGCCAGGGTAGAGATTATGAGAGGTGCATTATTTTAAGGGAATATTCACATCCTGAATAATAAGGCCATTGAGGCCTCCAGATGGACATGGTTCAGTAGCTCAGAGTAGAGCATAG
This sequence comes from Anseranas semipalmata, assembly GCA_013399115.1. NCBI lineage: Eukaryota > Metazoa > Chordata > Aves > Anseriformes > Anseranatidae > Anseranas > Anseranas semipalmata. The sequence continues at coordinate 45,452 of VXAA01005708.1, read as the reverse complement.
GCCAGATGCCTACACTTGGAAAACTGCTCATTTTGGGCTACCTAAACAAAGATGTGTCATCTCTTGGGCTCACAGTAAATGGCATCAAGACATCTAGAAGATGTCAGCTGCATCTCACTTGTGAATAGCTTTTAAAATACAAACAGAACTGGAAATGGTAGCTGATAGAAAAGGAGAGACACACACTTCTCCTGTGTTTTCAGTATCTGTAACCACTCAAATAAAATGGCCAAGGCTTTGGGATATAACCCAGGACCGTGATTTCTCTCAGGGAATAGAGAAGGAGAGTTATGTAAAGGAAACATTTCTAACTATACTAACATCTTGGCTGCATACACTTGTTTCCCATTATGCTGTGACCATTTCCCCATGGCAAGAAGTTTGCTGAGAGCTGCCACCACCACTGCCTCTGCTCCACAGAATATCAAGGCGGCACATCGGAGCTTCACAGGCACCCATGGCTATTTGTTGATACATGGCCAGGTGAGACAGCAGGACTCTCACATCTGGCACAGAAACATGCCCCAAACACATCTTTTCTTGTCACATCTAAACTGTTCCTCCTTACAAGCACATCTCTCTTCTGACTAATACCATGGTTATAAGCTAGTCCAGTGAATGTAGCCAGAAAGGCCACAGAAAGTCATCACTGGCTACTGCTGACTCCAGGAAAAAGGCAACAGTAGACTTCAAAATACTGGACATGTGCAGCAGTTTTATTATCTCTGTTTTTTCAGAGATTTGATTCTGAAATATCTAACTCTTCCACAGTGGCAAGAGGTTTAATGTACTGGCTATTTCAGAAGGCAATGAGACACCATGGGATAACTTTAACTCACTGGTAACAAAGTTTATTGCTAATGAGCAAAGCTCTAAGGTTGCAAGCCCAAGTTGCAATGACAGCTGTACTCCTGGAGCCCCCAGGGGAGATACTATCTTTGCCAGCTCTTCTTTGACTTCCACCATTCCAGAGGCCTCACTTTATTAGCAGAAAATCATGTCTACTTCACTCTTTTCCAGTGTCAGAGAGCCAGTCAGTTATTTTCCCTACTGCACCAGCCATATCCTCCGTGACACAGTAAGACAAGTGAAAGTTAGCTTCTATTTTTCATATCATTTATATATTGTGTCCAAATGAGATGCAAAGATAAAAACTATATATGGGAGTGTTGATTGAGCCCCACAATGGTGTCTCGTTTGCATGCACATATTGGCTAATACTACAGGATGCTTGCAGTAATTCCTTCCATCATATTGTTGACAGCTCTGTTTCTGTATTTTGCATAATAGCCTGGATTAGCAACAACTGCTTGGGATTCTCAACATGTGTCTGGCCTATGATGTAAGGAGACAGATACTAATACAAAAGAAGCCAGAACCAGAATACTGTGACAACAGAAATTGTTGGCACTACTTACATTTACCAAGAATGAGAACCACTGTTGCTTCTTCTGCTGCATGGAAGAAAAATCACACAGCTGAACATAGTGTGTTAATTAAAGAACAAGGAAAAACTGGATTTTCTCCTGGACTGATCAGGAACTATTGGTCAAAAGTAGAACTTCTTCCCCCACCACCACCCCCAGCTATAATAGTCCAACTGGCCCATTAAAAACATTTTGTGAGAATGCTTACAGCTCGGTCACATCCAAGTGCTACATGAAGTCTTGGGCCAACCAGTTTATCATTTGCCCATATGATATTTATTATGGGGCTTGCACTGAAATACTTGTGCTCCTTGGTTTCTCATTTCTACTCCATTTCAAAGCTTCTTAATTACAAAACTCTCCTGTTCTGAGGATTTGAAATTCACTGTATTTTAAAAGAAAGAAAATAATTAGATATCAAGTAATAAAGGATTCCTCTGGAGACTCTTGGCCCACAAGACTTACATGTTATTCATGCTGTCATTGAGTCCAATGTCTTTTATATTGTTTTGAGTTTTGAAGTGGAGTGGCATGCCTCATAGACATTTTCACTAGGCATGGCTCCTATCCACTTTCACTGCAAAGAAAGACATATCTCCTTGGTGGACAGTCATAAAAGGGGATTGCAATTTCTTTCTTACACATCCACACACTTGTGGTGACAAAGGCAGCAATGATCACAAGAGGGAGGGTTATCATTAATGGTCAGTATAAAAACAGACTGTACTAATTGTTCCTATTTTAGCTGATGCTTTAGAAAAATTAGACCCACCAAAAGATTCTTTTTTTCCAGAGTGGAAAGCTGAGAAACCTCTCGGGTAATTTTATTTTCCCCCTCAAACAAAAGTCAGAATCTAAAACCCAAAGCTGTGATTTGCTTACATTTACTTTCTGGGCTTTTCAGGGCTTCTCTCACAGTGAGAAGTTTAACAATTCCCAGGATTATGAAAACAGAAGGAATTTACTGAGTTATATCACATCCAAATGATAATGGCTTCATTTCAATTCAAGGGAGTCAATTTTTCCATTTTAGCGTCCTCCTCTATGTGACACCCCACCCTTTTCTACAGACTTGCCAAAATCTCATTCCTTCCATCTGAGCTGCTCCAAGAAAAGATGGAAGTAACTATTTTCTTCGGTAAAAGCTGACTCGGGAGAAAACATTCTGCTTTTGAACATGGCATGCAGCATGCTATCTTATCAGGAGCTGGACCAAAAAAAAAGTCTTTGAGACATTTCCTTTGTTCAGTACAGTTACAGAGAGCTTTAAGACAGTTCAAATCCAATCACTGACAGGCAGTTTTTTCAGAGGTGTCTCACTATCTGCCTTCCATTTGATCTCATGCTACTTCAGACATGAGTATTTCTGCACGTCTAAGCAATGAATTTAGACATAGAAGGCACAGTCTCTGGGAACCGTGGTGGTGGGAAGATGAAGAAGGATAGCTCATGAATTTTATTCAACTGTTGCAACTCTGTGTGCAATTTAATGCATAAAACAGTGCCCGCTGTAGAAAACACTCTTAAAACTGCCATTTAGGTCTAGCATCATCTTAAGAAACACCTGGTTACTAAGAATCAGGCCCTTTCTTTTCAAGAAAGCTGAAATGGCCACTATAAGGAAGAATACACATTTTTAGGGGAAGGCATTTCTTTGTCAGCACATATAACCAGCTCTGTGGAAACAGCTTTTTAGATGTGGGGTCTTTCCCTCCCCTTCTCTCTTCTGTAGGCCTTGTAGAAACAACATGGGCTGTGAATGCTTGAGCAGCCTAAGGTGTCTCCATTCCAATCCCCTTCTCCAGGACAAATATCAAAACATGGAGCCTGGCTCCGTGCAGTCATCTCGCTTTTCTGCCTGCTGCCATAACAACCCTTCCTGCCTTTCCAAGGACAAAGTTGGTGGTGGGCAGACAGCTAGGTCACCAGCTACCTTAGGTGTCTGAAACGTGTTAAACAAATTAGCTTATCTGATATCTGTCTCTGTAGAAATGGGTGCCTGCATAAATGACCTGCTGCTTAGAAGCACAAAGCAGCACCTGCCTGCTCACAGCATCAGCTGGAACCTTGGGGTGCAGGGTCCTCAGAAAATTAGGACATTTATGGGATCTTCATGGGCAGCAACAAAACATTTGCCAACAGTTGCCAAGACTCCAACACTTACCCAGTATATAGGTGATGTTGAGGCTTGCTGAGCCTACAAACGACAAACATAAACAGTGCTACGAGATGTCTAGAAGGGCTTTTGGCTTGGTTTGTTTGCAGAAAGAAGGTGAAAGAGAGAAGGAAGAGTAAAGAGCATGAATACTTGTTGACACTTTTTTTTTTTTTTTTGAGTACTAACAATCAAATTCAGGGCAAATCCTTGTTTTCGCATGACAAGTGAGGCTAGAGACACTGGCAACTCACAGTTTGTCAGGACCCAACTTACAAATGGTAAGCATTTGGCATTTACAGACTAAACCTGCTATTAAAGAGTGCTTTAAACATTGTATATTCTGCAGTTTATGAATAGTTGTTGACCTAAAAATATGTACTGTTCAGAAATGGACACTTGCTTATGCAAATTAGCTTGATCACTAAAGAGAGATTCCTGTTCCTACACAAGAGTTTGTGCCCAGATATGGAAACATGTCTGCCTTGGATTGCTGCTCTGTCCCCTGCTGCAGCACAAAATCACAGCCGTTCGCACACAAAATGTTTCTTGGGCCAGCTCTTACCCACATAAACACGCAAACACCTTCTAATGCTACAATACTAAGCCACAACGTACGTAAAAAGAATAGGAAAATAGGTTAGTCATGATATTGCTACATCAGCTCTTGAATTTCCACTTCTATGAAACTGTAAAACAGGCTAACAAGGTTAACTTTGCTAGGCTGTCTCTATGATCTTGAATCCACTCCTCCTCTTCTGCTGCAGTTTGGCTACCAGCTCCCTCGCCTGGCCAAACCAGTAACACAGATTCCTTTTGGGAGCGATGGTCATCTGCTCTTGTCTTCCCAGACACTGAAATCTCCTCACAGCTCCAAAGCCACTACAAATTCAGGCTGTCCTGCATGGTCTGTGGTTTTGTGATTTACATATCATATGGCTGTTCTTCACACATGAATGCCTTTAATTTTACATTCAGCAAAATTTATAGGCTAAAACTTTGCCCTTTTCTTCCATGAGAGGGGAAAGCAGATCAGAGTACTCTGCAAGCAGAGAAAGCAGGGTGGAGGAAAGAGGGGAAAAAAGGGGGAAGGAGGGAAAAAGAAAAGATTTTACCCTTCTTCAATCGCGCTGAGGTATCCATCTGCTTTGGGAAGTATCCAACTATGGGAAAAATTGAGAGGGACTGTTCAAGAATTTTATTCCATTGTTGCAGATTGTTTGTGCAATTTAACTAATGCATAAAACAGGACTCACCATGGAAAACACTCTTAAAACTGCCATTAGGTGTAGCATCTTCTTAAGAAACATATCTGGCTACTAAGCATTGGGCCTCTTCCTCTCAGGAAAGCTGAGGTAGCCAGTACAAGGAAGAATACACATTTTTGGAAGAAGGCCTTTTCTTGGTTATAGTCTGATGCCTATGTTCATCTGGTTTTGTTAGTTCACTGGGAACCAGAAATGCTCAGAATGGACATAAAAAACAAAACAAACAAACAAAAACCTTCTTCCTTTTTTTTAATAAAGTAGCTGACTACCTTATGGTAACTAGCACAGCCTAAAGGTAGGATAGGATGTTTTGCAGCCTCGTACCTTCCCTTCAGTCAATGGGGGCTGAAGCTGGGCATCCCTTTGGGATTTGCCCAGTTGATGACGTGCACTCTTTGACAAACCCTGCTCTGCCAACTTACCCCAGGAATCTTCAGCTACCCTGCTTACAGGCCTTTCCAAGGGTGAAGTGCCAATATAAACACTTAGTTGTGCACTTTCTGCTGGTGTTTGGAAGAGGGAAGAAACATCATTGCATGAACTAGACACAAGCCAGAATTCATTCAGTTGTCTCAGCTATTTATTTGTTTTTAATCAAAGCTGGTGCTTCATTTCAGGAAAACATCTGGAAACATTTGTTTCCAAATAAATTGCTTTTAGACTAAACTTTGGATGACAAGCTTCTGAATGAAGGGAGCTTCTCTAGCAATTTGTAAGAGAACTGCCAGCAGATGGTAAAATACATTGTTAGCTGTAATTAGAGCAACATAGACTTAGGCAATAAAGTTAGAGCTCTTTGGGCTGTACCTGGTTTTAGTTTGGCAGGAAATTTCTATCAGAAAAAGCTGTTTCAATGTTAGGCTGAGTGAGGGACTACTGATAAACTCATGATACCTTCAAAGACTGACAGTATCTACGCAGCCTTGCTAAATGGAAAATTCAACCCCAAAAGGAAATAGCCTAGGTGTTCCTAGTCTGCTAGGGACTGTGTTAGTGCTGGTAAGACTAAACCCGACAGACAGATGCTACAGAGATGAGCAGAAGTGTCTGAAACCTCAAGGTATCGTTGGACAAAAAGCCAATCCGATCTACCTAGTTATTTGTAAAGTGCCATCAACTCGGTAGTAGGATACAGATGCCATCGTAATGTTAGAAGGTAATCAGTTCAGCCTTTGATAATCAACCAACAGAGCTATTATACCAAATTAATAGACCAAAATAAAATCTATAATATATAACAGGAAAATAGTTATTAATGTCACTGCAGAGGTCAATCTAAGTCTTCTGTGTGGTCAGGCTCTGCATCTTTCCAAGTCAAGAAACTACTAATGACTGTTTTCTTTACAAGCAGTTCATCTTTATGAACCTCGTCTGATGAGTGTGCTTACTCAAGCTCTCTCTCCCGCAATGACTTTTGCTGACTGATTTGAAAAGGAAATGCTTTTCAGGGACACAGGGCACAGCTTTCTGTGGGCTCCCTGCTGGCTTTGTGCAGTCCTCGGTTCCCTCTGTGCATTTCTCTGAGTCGAGCCAGATGGCGATGCGGCACTCAGGCAGCCAGAGAGCAGATGACACACTCATGAAGCACCGTCACCTCCAGCATGCCATGCAGGAGCCAAACTGAGTTCCTCAGAGTCAATCCTCTTGTGGCATTTTGAGGTTTGGTCTAAATCTGCAAAGGAAGGAATCAGAATATAGTAGGCTGCAATTTGTCTGCAGCCTTAGAAAGCTGATTAATATTTTTTTTTTGGGGGGGGGTGGGGGGAGGAGTGAGATCTTAATGCAGCCACTGTCAGCAGCTTTCTGAGCATCCAGCTCTTTTTCAAATGTTTCAACATAGGATACCCATGACATACAATATTACATTAACAAAATGGTATTATCAAGTTTTTTAATATTCACAGAAGCAATGAAATTCAAAGCTACAATCTGTATATCAAATTGTAAAAGACATCAAGCCACAAACTGCATTTTGTGCTGTTTTATATCCCAAACTGTGTCAAATCACAAGACCTTCAGCTATGCCTTAGCAGGGATGACTCCTCTCTGGAGAGGCATGGGAATTGGCTGTAACAGAGGGATTTTATATTTAAGTTTCCCAGTAGTTTGGGGATTGCGAAGATTACGTGATGCTTTGGAGTCATCTTTTTGCTTCCTGAGGTGTTCAGTCCAGCACCTTGATCAGACATTGCACGCTGCTCATTCCTTTGGCAGATCTTTCATACTTGGCTAGTTAGGAGAAAAGTAGGAATATATTTGCTGGAACTTTCCACATACATTATTTCTTGGCCTGAGTTACAGTACAATGAGCAGTATCATCCAAACAGTACATTCAGAGAAAAATCTTAAACCATCAGAAAGGGGGACCTCTAATAAAACCGACAATTTAATCCATATCAGTAAGTTACCTATAGTTGGGCTGTAAAAGTGTCATGGCAAATAGTCCAATGTGAATATTTTAGTCTCTGGGTGAAAAGCATTAGTGGTTTACATCATCTTCAGAACCATAATGCATAGTTCAGAGTCTGTGGCAGCAGAGGGATCACTTGCTTTCAGGTGAGGGCATAATGAGTCCTTAGCCTTTCCTCCACAGTGGAAAAGGGGCCAGAGCCCTCTCAAAACCGCCTGCCACAGTCCAATGAAGAATGCAGTCTAGGAAGCCCTGCTGTGAAAGTGGCTTGTTTTGCACAATAGTCTTATGAAAGATGGCATAACGGTTGGGAGTTCATTCTTGGCCTTCTACAGCCAGTGGGGATCTAACCTTTAGGTCCTCAGCAGCTCCCTGGTGCAGCAATGTTTTTCCTCAGTAATCTCACTGGCCTTCACTCTTTATCCAACAGAAATTTGGAAATTCCAGCCTGATTTCTCAAGACCTCCTAAAAAGTGACTGAAACAATATCCCCAAGTCAGAGATAATCACAAATGCCTTCCTGCTTGCAGAAAGGATTTTCTTAACTTAGTCACACAATAGTTCATGCAACTTGGCTACTGGCAGAAGCAACAAGAAGGAAACGTCAACCTAGTAAAGGTTGACTTTTTCCAAGTTAAACTGCTAAAAGTAGCAGTTTAACTTAGAAAGAAAGAGAAACTGTTGGAATCTATCCTAGAATGGTTATGCTGCCTGACAGGGGTCCTATGCATGAACACATGCCTTGGTAAGCCCTGGGACAACATGCACTTTACCCTTGGGCAGACAGGTGATAAATGCAAGACTGGCCTATCTGCCTTTTGGTCTGTGCAGTGAGATGCTATACCATGCTAGCTAAGGAATGTGCTCAACTTGGCTCCTCTGGAGTACATCAAGCAGACGTGAATCCACTGTAAAACCGTAAACCTTAGCTTATCCCAGCCAAGACGATTTAATCCCGTTAGAGCTTTCTGATGTTTCTGTCTTTTGTCTACTGGAGAACATCACCCTTTCAAGTCCCAGGCAGAAGCTTCCGAGAATCTCAACATTTCCTCCCTCTCATTGGTAAAGTTAAACAAAAATATCTTCCCACACGTCTGGTGTGAGGAGAACCAAGTATTATGTTCCTCATCCTTTCAGCTCTGCTTTTAAATACACAGCTGAACATGTGCTGTCATTGCAGATCCAAACACCACTTCAACACATACTGCTTCCCAGATTCAAAAGCCATCCACAGTGGTGTTCAGGATAGGTCCATGGAAGCTTGCCAACTCTTAGGTAAAAGTGAAATGAATTGAATAATGTTTCTTTTGGGTGCTTCGAATGGTTTTGATTAGAACTGCCTAAGCTAAAAGGATCTTTCCCTTAAATTTTGAGCACTGCTACTTCCTCAGAAGAGATTTAGAACATATTTTCCACATATACATGCCTATGCTTACACTGGAGAGTTACATATCTTCTACATGTCTAAGAGAAGCAGATGTAGCTGGCATTGTCTTCATTCTCCAAGCTGTTAAATATGTCAGACTCTAGACAAACTAAGATTGGTACTTTGGAACATGATGTGCATAGAATTAATTAGATGTCATATTCATCAGAAAGAAGCCAGGATCACAAAGTTTGGATTCGTGCTGCAAATTGTACTTGAAACTCGATGGTTCACTCCTGCAGGCAAAGGGCTGACTGCAAAGATCATTTGTACCAGGGTTTGACAGAGCTCCCTGATGGCTTGACTGGCCAGCTTGGAGGACCTAAACTGCAACAAGGGGAAGGTGGGGGTGACCAAAGAAAGAAAGCTAGTTGTGAGTGAGCAGCTGAGCAGGAAACATCAACGCTGTCAAATCCAGGCAGCCGAAGTGGCAGGATCTGTGCAAAATCATGGAATCATAGAATGGCTTGGGTTGGAAGGAACCTGAAAGATCATCTGGTTCCTGAAAGATCATCTGGTTCCAACCCCCCTGCCATAGGCAGGGATGCCACCCACTAGATCAGGTTGGCCAGGGCCCCATCCGACCTGGCCTTGAACACTTCCAGGGGTGGGGCATCCACAGCTTCTCTTGGCAACCTGTTCCAGTGTCTCACCACCCTCACAACTAAGAATTTCTTCCTAACATCTATTCTAAATCTATCCTCCTTCAGTTTAAAACCATTGCCCCTTGTCCTGTCATTATCTACCTGAGTATAGAGTCCCCCTCCATGCTTTTTATAAGACCCCTTTAAGTACTGAAAAGCCTCAGTGAGGTCTCCCTGCAGCCTTCTCTTCTCCAGGCTGAACATCCTCAGCTCTCTCAGCCTTTCTTCACAGGAGAGGTGCTCCAACCCTGTGATCATCTTTGTGGCCCTCCTCTGGACCCACTCTAAGAGGCCCACATCTTTCAGTGCTGAGGGCCCCAGACCTGGATGCAGTACTCCAAGTGGGACCTCGCGAGGGCAGAGTAGAGGGGGACAATCATCTCCCTTGACCTGCTGGTCACACCTCTGTTGATGCAGCCCATGACACAGTTGGCCTTCTGGGCTGCAAGAGCACACTGCTGGCTCATGTCGAGCTTTTCATCCACCAGAACTCCCAAGTCCTTCTCTGCAGGGCTGCTCTCAATGAGTTCTTCTCCCATTCCCATCATCTATGTGATTGATAAAGATATTGAAAAGCACCAGTCCCAGTAAAATGGCATTTACTTAGAACTGTGAAGGGGGATAAGTGCAATGTCATTCCCATCTTCACTCTTTGGAACCTTAATTATGTTTCTTACTGCTGTGCTTAACAATATTTTGTGTTTTAGACACTTCCAGATGAAGTTTACATTTTCCTCTAAGTAATATGCCTGTAGCACCCACTATCTCATGGAAATGTTCTTTCCATGCATCGAGCCTATAATTCAGACTTCATTTTAAGATGTAAAATGATGTGTTTTCTTACCATCCAGAAATATTTTGCCCAGTCCAGAATTCAGGAAATTGAATTACACAACACAAAGGAGATGAATGTCAGTGTGACCCTTAGGATGCGGTTTTAACAGGACTCAGAGATACTTTAAAGCAAAATTAGCAGAATGGAATCCTGTGGAGTGACCTAATGGGGCAGCACATGTTTGTCTTACAGAGTGACCTTCCGGTACTGGAAGTTTAAACAAGTTCAGACATTTTCACTGGCCTTGGTGCTCAGCTTCTGTTTGCCTATGTCATTTCTCTACAAGCAGTGCAAAATATTTTCGACCATGATGGAAAAATTGCAGTTTTTCTTCCCTGTGTCTTTTTCCCATAATACAAAAAGTGCCGTTTGTTTAAAAACCAAGAGAGAGTGAAAGTTATTTAAAACCACATTTTAGGTTTTTTTTTTTTTTTTTTCTGTTTAGAAATCAAACAGAAACAAAAGCCTATTATGTGTGCTTCTCCTGAATGCATTTTAACTATATTCACATACAGGATGGGAACTGCCAAAACTAGACAGGTAATAAATGCACTGAGTTTTCAGACAGTGCAAAGCCAAGGCACAAAGAAAGAAGAGGACAAGAACGTAATACCAAACAACTCCCAGGAGAGGCTTAGGAATGAAGGTGATAGGATTAAAGAGGACAGGAGAGGACCAAGTGACTTGAGGCTTATTTTTCATCCTCCTTCCCCCCCAGTCTTCCCCAGGGGGAGGTTTCTGAAAGTTTGAACACACAGACCTAACGGGACAGGATTACAAATCTGGTCTAGCATCCTGTTTCAGGGACTATCTATGATCTATGGAGCTTACATGAGTGGCCCCACACATAACATCTTACAGTAATGTTATTGCAGCTGTGAAGAAATCCCAGTGTCTGTATTTCTGGATGATTACAAATGGACATCATGCCCTGGATATAACCTTTTGGTACGACATGTAGTAAACTGTAAATCTACCATGGCACTCAGGAACAGAATTTCAAATCAAGAAGCGTTAGTTTTAATTGCCTAACACCCATTGATACTAATAGGAGTGTGACAGTTAAAGCAGAATATACAGCTTTGAAAACATGCCAGTCCCCAATTCCTTACCATGTCAAAAACATCCCATTAGGCTGAATTCAGCGTTGGCACAGATGACCAAAGCCTTTTGGGCACACACACTTAACTGCAATTTCATCTGAGTGATGACTGCAGTCTAATCCACAGGATATTAGGCTTTCCATTAAAACATATTCAAAAGATAGCTCTTATCTCTTCCTCTGACATTTCTAGCAGCAAAGCTAGATGTGGTAGTTAAAAAATACTCATTTGTGTCACTAAAATATTCCTAGATACAGTTATAATCTATATTATAAACTAGAAGAAAATGGTCTTTATTTTTACCTTTATCTTTGGACCCTCGCTGGCCACCACATTTATCACAAAAGCTATTCTGAATGAGCCAGAGAGACTGTTAGCGCACTTCAGATGAATAGTTAATAGCATATCAAGAACTAGCAGTTGCAGGTTTTTCCCTGTTAGCTCACCGATTGATTTTATTCCCCTGCTTTGACTTTGACTTTCTTCCGTTAATAAACATTAACAATTTTCAGCCACTGGGAAAGTTGATTGGAAAAAAAAAATCAGTATCCCCTAGTGACTGTTTTGTTGGAACTGATAACCTCTTTGTGTTCAATTAGGCAAGCTGCAGATGTGTAATAAATAACTGGGGAAACTGAATACACTTTTTTGCTCCCAAAGTGTTCACAGACACACACACAAACACACACAGTAGAAAGCTCATTGCTCATCTCTCCTGCCTTTCGCAGAAGTGGAATTAAACATTTCCCCTATTTGTCCATGAGAAAGATAACCTTCTCAGGAAAGAACCACAAAGAAGAAAAGCATGGCTGTCCTCTTCTCTCTTTTAAATGCCTGTTGCAAGAGCAGCTTAAAAAGTACTATCTAGAAAGGTTTTTTTTTCACCACGCTTCTGGCACCATCACCCTGGTGCGTCATTTCCACTCATCTGCTAAAACAGAAACACAATGTTCTAGTGCACTTTGTGTGCCTAAAACGAAGGAGTCCATCAGGCAACCAGGACGCAGGACAGCCCCACACTCTCCTTTTGTCTAAGGAAAGGACAAATGATATAACCAATTTTCTAGTCTCCAGAGATCTAATTTCGTCACTCATTACTAACAATGCTAAGCTGCTCCCTATTGTGTCTAGCATCACTAAATTGCAATAATTGTTCCTGATCTTACTCCCCCCAACTTTT
>VXAA01005708.1:0-26015 GCA_013399115.1 Anseranas semipalmata | reverse complement strand
GGGAAGGGGAAGGGGAAGGGGAAGGGGAAGGGGAAGGGACAGCTAGTTACCAGTAATTTGAATTTTTTGAGATATGTTGTCCACATATTTGTTAATTTTCTGCCTCGCTCACCTTAGTCTTTATTATTTCTGCTTGGATTGCATGTTGAGAAGAGCTAAGAGCAAAGAATTGCTCTCTTGGCCCATGTGCGTACACGTAATGGGGGCAGAGACTCAATCCACAACCACAATTATTACTGCAGAGGAAAACAACAACAACAACAACAACAAAACAAACAAAAAACAGCTCAAGTGCTATGTCCTCTTGATTCACAATCACATGCGCACACACACAAAACAAGCAGATTGTGTGTTTTAGCTGTGATTATTGAAAAGTGGCCTTGCCTTAGTCTTAGGACATTGGGTGAACTTTTTTGTGATTTACTACATACAAGGTTGCTTAGATATTCTCAAGTTTAATTAAATGCATTGCTTCCTTTCCTGTAAGAAGGAGAAGCTATGCAAAGTTTTTCAGGGTTGCCATGTCATCACAGACTTTCTAACTTTGCCCAGCATTATTTAAAATTTCACAGATGTTGCTGCATACTTGGTTAGAAAGCTAAGCTCCACTAGATATTCCTGGCTTAAATAGCTAGGTAAACACAGATTTTGAAGAAAATGTATTACGTCTGAAGTCATTCCAATTCTTTTTTTTTTTTTTTTAATGTACTAGTCATTTCTGTGAGGAGGAACTAAAATAGAAAAGTAGAGTGCAAAACTGGCGGTATTGCTGACCTGTGATAAATATGCTTTCAATTCTTACACTTTTAGACAACAAATATTTTTTAAGTGCTTCTGTTGAAATTCTGTGTTTTGGAAGCATCAGCAAGTCTTCACTTTTAGAGTGAAAACAGAGTATCACTTTTTGGTTACTGAACAATTAATGAAACTGCAGGAAAACAATCACCCATACATCTCCTTTAGCTTAATGCAGCATTGGTATGTAATTTGCTAGACTTTCAACTTCCAGCTTCTCTTTTTGACATGGATTATACTCTGGAAATATAATTAAGAACATGCTTTTGGGGAATCATCTTAAGGTACAGCATTCTACTGAAAAGCTACTTGAGTTTCTAAAAAAAAAAATCAGAGCAAAATGGCATTTTTGAACAGCATGGTAATACAGGCCCTCATGATTACCTTTTCTTAGGTATTATCTAACCATAACTTTCCTCCTTTCTAACTGTCCTTGGGAAGATAGCACAGTTAATCCAGGTCTACAGCAAATCTTGACAGCCTTCGACTTTTTCCCAGAGGAAGGACACAGCAATCTGGCTGAGATGCAAAAAGTTTGAGTACTTTTAGGGTCTCTGCATTCCAAGATAAATAAAGAGGCAAACACTTACACACACCTGCTGTGCTCAATTGCTGGCAAATTATCAGGTCTCTCTTTCTGCAGGGAGACTGACAAACAGCAGTCTTCCCTAGACTCTAGTTTTACTGCAGGGAGAGAGTAAAGACCTCTTCAACCTTCCAAGCCATCTGCCAGGCTAGGAGCTGCAACCTCCAGCTCCACCCTGAAAGCCTGCCTAGCTAAGGTTTAGTCAGCATCTTATTTATACTGTTGATGAGTAAATGGATTTTGTTTAAATCGGAGCTATCTCCCTTGCTATGAGCAGTAACAATACATGCCTATCAGAAAATATGGGCGTACATTTCCTCAAGAGTGGAGAAAAAAAAAACTTGCTGTTGTCACAACCTTAAAATGTTGGTTACTTCATTGTAAATACCAAACCCAATAATAATATTTACAACAGCTTTTGCCAGTTGCTGATCTTCAAGTTCTTATAGGATATAATCTGTATTCAGAAGGTAACGCCAGCTAAAGCTGTGTAAATAAATGGAGTTTTAATATTAATGCCGACTTTCAGTGTCTTCCACCATGTTAAAAAATAAAAGAAATTCCTGCATTAGGATGTGATTTGGAAGGAAATATTTTGTTTCTTTTCTAAGTAATGTTTAAAATTCTTTTTTGAAACCAACAATTTTGAAAAAAAAAATGGTTCAGCACTTTAATTTTGAAAATACTGAAGACACATTTTGACATTTGAGATTTTCATTTTCTTTCATTCTTTGTTTTTGTTTTTGTTTTTTCTTGTAACAAGCCCTATTTAGTGAACAGGGAGAAGCCTCTCCCAAACAGTAAACTTGTCCCAGTATATAATTCAGTAGGGAACAGTTACCTATGTGTAAACTTGCTCAGTGCATGCTTTTATGCAATATCAGCCTCCCACTAGACCATACTGATTGATTATTCCCAGATCATATAGTTTGTACAGCAGAGGCTTATCGCTGAATCGGGTGTCTTTTAGTTTTTTTATTCCAGAAAGTTGTTTCATTTCTTTGGATAACATGTGGCTACTTTTACATCTTTCAGCAGTGTGCTGGCACTTTCTTCTTCATTTTCGAGACCAGACATCACCAAACAACTCATTGCTGATAGTGTGCTATATTCTCTGTACCCTTGAAACAAGTCTCCTTGCTGGAGAAGTTAAATTATGTTTTCTCTTCTGCTAAGTATATTCACTTAATGTAAACTACAGCTTTTATTTCTTTTCACCTTTCTGGGCTTATACACAAAGTTCAAGAGGGTATCTAACCAAAAAGAGACAACCTTTTGACCTGAAGTTAACTTATGGCCAGTAAAATCAAACACACATAACAAAGTGTGCATTCATCATCCCTGAAAACTAACTATACCCAAAATATCAATTTCTATAAAGGACAAGAACAGTTGCAGAGGAATGTCACAAAGCTAGCATAAACATCTTAGCATATTTATTTCTTATGAAGAAATAGATGAAGTGTAAAATCTTCTGTATGCTTCTTCGGCAACTTTTCAAGCAGAATAGGTAAAAAATATGAGTTCAGAGATTAAGTAGAGGCTGGCACCATCATCTACTTTCCTTTACTGCACAGCCAAATTAAATTTTGTGCTGTTGACCCTTGCAGCCAAAATAAATGTACAGCTGGGCCAAAGCTGGCTGTTGGCTCCAGTTTGCTTAGCTTTGCCAGGGTTAAGGATGTTTGGAGTATTGCATAGGCATTGCCTTCAAGTCTCCAGGGCAAATGCCTTTTGCAGAGGCATGCTTCAGTGACACAGTGTGCTGAGCATCAAAGCAAAAAATGCAAAATAACTAGAGGAGAGGCATCTCTCCCTCTGGAAGAAAGGGAACGGTTCTGGACCTGAGAAGAGACATTCTCTTCTCCTGTCCCCTGCCGATGCCTGTGGTGTTCTCTCCCTCCAGTCTCACAAAGCCAGGTTAGTAAAGTTTAAACTATAGAGAGCTATAGATAATACAGTGTTTGATAATGTTCCCAGTGAGCTTTCTGTTTTCCTTAAAGACCACCTTTTCCATTAAAGGGAAGAAGCCAGCTGACAGAATCTGACGCTCATGTCTAGTTTCTTGTATTTCAAATTTACAACAGAGCTCATGTCCCCACAGCACTGGATCTTACTTCTTGGGAATTTATGCCCCACCTCAGTCAATGCAGCTTTCATGAATCATATTGCATTGCTTTCATGTGCCTCTTCTCTGAAGGCAATGGGCATGAGCCCCAAACCAAACACAATTTTCAAGCAAGCCATTTAAATTCACGAGAAACAGCTTGCTTAATTGTTCTGCCTCATGCATATTCCAAACAGTTCTGGAGAGCTTCAAAAAGCTGCAGCCACCTGTGTTTTAGGTAGCCAAATAATAAAGACTCTCTAGTTCTTTCCAATCATGAAGGGAGTGCCAAAAAGAGAATCAGATCTAGACCAAGCAGATATCACGATGCTGCGACCCTCCGAGGTCTAGTTTAATTCCTCACTTCCATTCCAGCCCATTAACTAAGCTATCTGCTTAGGTTATCACAGTGTGATGCTTATGCTGCAATCACAGATATCATTTCATCACACATTCTTTCTCCTTCTCCCCAGCAATTTTACCATACCAATTCCCTTTCAACTGTGGGTATGGTGAGCATATGAAAAATAGGTCAGACACTACAGTTTCTTTAGGGTGAGCAATTAGTAATACAGTAATACTATTGGGATGCCCTGAGAATCACTGCCTTATCTTCTTTGAAATGCAGTGCTTTCTTTAGATTGCAATTACAAGGTAGTCAAACCATATAATGGGCAACAGTACTGCATGCAGCTGTAACTCATTTAGAGAGCACTCTTTCCTTCCCTGGAGCTACCGCAGTGGAGAAGCTGTTCCATCGCTCTTTTTGGATTGGTTTATTGTAATGCCCTTTTCTATTTTGATCAAGTTTATTGCCACAGAGGTAAATTATTGTCTGGGTTATTTCACGTCTACTTTACACAGCACATGTTGAACCATGTTTTTGTTAGTGCTCCAGCATGCGGAAGCTTACCTACAGCCCCAAGTGTTACATTTGTTGTCTCTGAGGGTTCTTTTGATCAAAAAGAGCTCCTGTCTTGTCTTATGCACACTTCTCTCGAATAGCAATGTAATTGGAATTAGATAAATAAGGGTAACATGTGTTGTTCTTTCTCTCTATTTTCTACGTTTGGTGCTTTATTTTGAAGGGGTACAGTTATTCCTTTCTATGGTCCTGGGTAGAGACTGAAGTGTGTCACCATTCCACCTGGTCCTCCTGATGATAGGCATCAAAATCCCTAGACCCAACAAGCTCAGCAGGGAATCAGAGCTCTTAAATATCTATTTTTGTTAGAAAGCATGGGATACAACAGGGGAAGATTCAGCTTTGAACAGGTCTGTCAGTAACAACAGAACATCTACTGGCTGCCTCCTTTCTGTCTTTGTATAATGCTTATCCTCTCTGGGATGCCTGGCCATCTCCCCTGTTCTGGTAGTGCACATGAGAGAGCCAGGACACTGCTCCCTGAGCACTATTAATATTGTTTTAGTTCAGGAATGCCATGGACAGATTTTTTACTTGTTTTCAACATAAAAAGTGAGCATTCAGCACAGGAGCCAAACAATTTTTAGCCCTATAAAAGGAGCAACATTACACACTTCTTCATAAGGTCTATGTACTGGTGATGAATATTCACACTGTCTTTAAACTTGTTATAGACTGAAACCAGTGCTAATGAGTGCAGGTGCAAGAGCTCCTGGAGCCCTTGTAGTAATATACTTCCTGTTCACAGCCAACAAAACTCCCCTGAGTAATTTTATACACATTACTGTTGTAGCCACTACCGAGTTATTACAGTTACTGAATTTAATAGTGATCTGCAAGGAAAGACAAGCTGTTAAGGCAAGGAGCTCAATATTAAGTATCTTACAGCAATCCTTTGAAGGTTGTCATTGGACAAGGCAAAGCCCTCACCTCTGAGCACCCTGGCTTAAGGTCCTGCTAAACTGGTTTCAAGGAGCAGGGAAGAAATCCAAGAAAGCGCAAAAACAAAGGACTCTATTGCTTCATTGAGGACATCAGGCTCTTGGCCAAGTGAAGGGGCTGTGTTCATGTTTTATATTATACTAACATAGACACAACCCCTTGTCCCCATTTCTCATGACCAGAAATGCTGCAGCAAGAAGACTTTATCTTGACATTAGTAAGAGATCTGACAGATGAATACATGCCCCATCATAAAATAAAATAGAGCAGATGATGGAGAGTGAGTTTGTGAGTGGGATTATTCAGTAGCATAGAACTCTGCCTTGGAAGACTTGGACTCAATTTGTTGGTCGTCTTCTCAGTTCCAGTGTGATCTTGGACTAGTCAGACATTCTGCGTTCCCTTTGAAAAAAGCAGGCAGGCAGTATTCCTGGCCTCATGGAATGTTTGTGAGGATGTGCTCAGGTATAACGTTGCATAAGGCCACACAGTCAGACTGCCAGTTTGTGGTGAAGAGACAGTGGTAGACCAGCAGACCTGAGTATCACACAGCAGCAGCAGGCTGGAGCTTCAATAGCCCTTTCTCTCCCTCCACTCTCCAAGGTATCTATTAAACCAAAGATACAAGTACAATCTTTCTTGTAGGTCAGATGTCCTGATCACTTTAGGAGCTAACAAAGGGTTCAGCCAGGAGATCTTTAAAACCAGAGCATGAAAGTCTGTCAGCAGTTATACATACAGACACAATAAAAATAAAAATAAAAAAAATAATTAAAAAAAAAGAAATCTATAAATGAAGTTTTAAGATACATTTTTCAGTTACCTAGGAAAAAACAAACAAACAAACAAACAAGTAATTTACTGGCAATCTCAATATAGCTTACAGTAGATGAAAGTCTATTAGCTGCAGAAGTCTGTTTACATTTTCCACTGGAGTTTGCTATACTAGTTATACAATAATCCTGGAAATAGACAGATATAGGGTAATCACAAAAGGCCACCATGACATACCAGATTTAAGAGAGTACCAGTAGTTGTGCCTCACTTATAGATTATTTGTGCACCTTTTGAGTTCAGTAGCAAAAGTGTCACCCAATGTAACAGAATTCCTGTGCAGTTCTGACAGTCATTTCTTGGTTAGTCCCTGAGGGCGATGGCTACAGGGAGCCAAGCTTACTATGGACTCCTTGCTCTTCATCTTGAACACAGCACAGCACAAATGGCAAGAAAGCACACAGACTTATAGCACTGCTGGAGATTGCTAGTGGGGAACAGGAGCCCTGAACTTGTCAAGCAATGAAAACAATTCACCAGGTAGAAGCAATGGAGTATGGTTGTGTGGTAACATTCTTCATGCAAATTAAAATGGATACACATCACTCCGATCTGAAATTAAAAAGCAACATAGAAATCTAGTCCATCATTATTTTGGTTTGCTACTTCTGAGAATGTATTCCCATTAAAAAAAAAAAAAAAAAGTCTTTAACTCCTCAGCATGCATAAGTATTATGTAATACTCTCAAGAGGAAAATCCTGTCTTCTCAGAAACTGGTTGAAGTACTTAAGGATGCAGAAAAGGAATAACTTCACAAAAAATCCCTCTGCAATTTTCTATATATTAACCTGCAGTAAAGCAGCAGGCATTGGATGTTTGGAGCAATTCTTTCTCGTGAGGAAGAACAAATTAACTCTTTCTGAGCACATGGTCACACACATCAGCCACCATCAGAAGTATGTGATTGTCAGCCCCCACCTCCTGCAACAAGGTCTTATGTACAATGAAAAAGATATTAGGAATGCAAATGTTAGGTAAGCAGATCAAACAGTACAGCCATTATAGTACTTCAGGAAGTCTTGAAAACAAGCTTTTGCTCAGACACCATTTTTTTCCTAAATATTTTGGTTCAGCTCAGAGTCAGGGCACTGGCTGATCTACTTTGCTTGCATGTTATCTGGGCCCTCAGATTAAATTTTGCAGTCCTTGGCAATATGGCTGGGTGGTAAATCAACGTAGTAAAGAGCCTTAGAATCTTTAGAGCCTTAGAAATACCCAAATTTCAGGACGGCAGGATAGGCACAGGCAGCAACAGACAAGTCACCCTTGAGCACCTTAGCTGACCAACCACACATCTTAGCTACTCACACGAGCTCTCAGAAATGAAACCATAAGGCAATTTGTAACCGAGGGGCTGATGTATGTAGGGTACAAAAGCTGCATGCCCTCCATTTCACAAGCACAGGTCTCCTCTGCACATCCCCTTCAGCGATTCCTTGAGCGTGTTGACCACCTGCAGTCTGTACAGCCTTGGCCAAGCATTAGGGAGCCAGGAGCCCACTGTCCCCCTCCATTAGAGACCACTGTGCTCTACCCGATGCACAGCTTTGGCACAGAGATGTTAATACAGAAACTCCTAAGTGGCTCAGGCTACTCAGACCTTGAAGACTGCCTTTATATACAAAGCTGTGTGTTGGAAACTGGTTAGCCAGCTTTAACTATGAATCAGTTTTACATTGCTGTATTTCCTCCAGAGCATTCACCTCTGGGGCAAGAATGCTGTACAGTTGTATCTGCTTTCAATCCATGCATTTGATAAGAGATGGTGTATGGCAGCAGGCTTCCCTTATGATAATACCATGGAGAACCACCTTTTCACCCCTTCCCCTGGGCAGCTAAGCTCATGCTGAGAGCTAATGCTCATCCAGCAAGCGTATCAGCATGTTGCAATGAAAGAGAAAACATAAATTTAGCTTTCCCATTTCACAAACATAGAAGTTCTTGTCTGTACATACCAGCAGGCAGGCAAGAATAATTTTCTCCCAGCCTACACCATATAGGATCTGTTATCTCCTGACAAATATCAGAGCCTAGACAATCCAACCATGGCTAATTTCCAGAGCCGCAGGTGCAGCACTAGCCAGTCAGTACAACACAAGGCAGCATAAGTACTCTGCTGAACTAAAACAGGGCAGTAGAAGGCTGTAAAATATATATATAATTATTGCTGCTAAGCTCTTCCAAATAGCAATGTGTTAAGTAACTTCAGTCTAAGCCCTTAGCTGTTACCTCCCATGAAATATTAAACCAACCCTTTATTAAATAAGAAAAAAAATCTTTGTCTAAATTGCATTTTTTTTTTGCAAGATGTTTCAGTTCCTTGTGTTTGACCTTCTCTAGCTACTCAATAAATCCTTGTGTTTTAACTTTCATAGTCTGACCTTTCTTATTGTCAGTTGCTTGCTTGTTAACACTGACGGCACCACCCAAAGGCCTCTCAGGAAAACTAAATATCAAATTAAACTCTGAAGGACTTACAGAGAAGAGATGCTCTGGCTTACATTGTGTGAATCTCCATTGCTGCACCCTCAAAGGATATGTCATATTAGTCCCCTCACCTCCTCACTGTTTTCCTGCACCAAAATCCTTAGGTAGAAGTCACTTACCTGTGGATACACCTGTCATACTGTTTCTTCAAGTCAAAGCAGTCCTTGCATGAAATAAACTTGATGTGTCCTGTCATGTAATAGCGTGATATTTATCCCGTGTGTGCGGGAAGGAAAGATAGGAAAGGATGCTATTGATCGCTGGGCTTCCTGGGGCCAGCATGATCTCCTGCCTGAGCCAGAACACTTGTTTTTCGTTTGGTTGGTTTTGTTTGTTATGTAGGATGGCAATTCCTGCATTCCTTTTGCCCTATCTAATCTGTGGCTGTACAGAACTCTTACACTGAATTCAAAACACAAAATGAACAAACTATCTGAAGAGCAAAAATGAGATTGAACGTGAATGGATGAAAGAAGACACAAATTAAAGGCTATCGCTTAGATCCCTTCTAACAGCTATGAGCAAAATTATTTTCACCCCTTCAGATTTCAAGTGTTATCTGTACTATATACTATGCAACTCTATTGCCTAGAGGGTAATTTGGATTTATGCAGTCTGCTAAAATCTTGCAGGGGGTGTCACCCTACATCTAAACTACATAAACACTCAAATGTTCTTACCTCTTAAGCAAGAGCTGAAGTTGCTGCATTTATTCACCTAATGCCTGCCCCCTCTTTGTAGCAAGAAACAAATCACTGGTGGCTGTAGTGCAAATGCATGCAGAAGCTGCACATTGTTTTTTGAGAACAACAGCTGGGAAAGGACAATATCTGTTACCCAGGCAGACACAGCTATTTCAATGCAATACAAACAGAATATATATTGTTATTTATAATTCTGTGGCGACTTGGGAACATGCGGCATGCAAAGAGGAAACCAGGTGCCTGACAGTTATGAGCAGTATTTGCACAATCTGCATTTCAGACACTCTTGTAGGTACAAATGCAATTTTTAGTGTTACTACATGCAAGACTAGATAAGTTAACCCTGATAGAATTTCTTCCTAAAATATTGTATTAACCCACTGAAAAGAGGTTGAGAGTGAAGAGGTAGGAAGGAAATAGTTTTCCAGCAAATTATAATGTAAGTAATATGAAATATTGATCTGAAATCATAAACCCATGAGAATCTTCTTTAAAAAGGCTTCCTGAACTGAACAGCACATCCTTTCACATAAAGCAGTACAATCTTCTATATGATACCTGGTCTCATCAGCTCCATTCTGGTTTATTATTAATTACTTCTTATGGAGGCAGCAGTAAGTGGGATAGCTAAATGGAATGATATATCTGGTAGAATTTTCCTTCATATTAATCCCTTTTATGTCTGAATTAAAGCCAGAGGCTATGGAAGTTAATTCTATGCTGGCCATGCTAGAACTATAATAACCTGTGAAAACTGCAACCTTGACAAAGAGAATTAATCACTGCTTGCATGTATGGGCTTGTGAAATCGAGCAAAGGTTTACATCAGTAGGAAATGCATTTTTATTATGCTGATTGAAGGACATGAATCTACGTGCTCACTTGTCTTGGCATAATGAAATGGGGATTAAAAAATAAACCTTTTTACCACCTTTCCAGAAGATAGTGGACTTGCCAAGCCATTTGAAGTACAAAGTTGAAAGATTTACTTGCGTAGGATTAAATGCAGAAAGAGAATTTCATAAAGCCAGGCTGTTACTGAGCCACTGCAGAGAAAGCAAAGGCTGGCAGCAAGGTTGGCAGTATAAGTTACCCCCTACATACAAGCTATTTTCCCGCCCAACTCAGAGCCATTACATTCAGTACAGAGACAGTAGAGAAAAGACTGTTGGTGGTCCAGGAAGTTCGCAACAAATCCTGGGAGCTAGCTACTGAAAAACTCTGAAGCTAGGTCAGGATTGTCAGGAATGTCATCTCTGACATTCAGGATCCTCCATACAATCCTGATCCAGAGCATGAAGTCTGTCTTGGTAAGCACCCTACGGAGAAACAAAATAGTCACTCTGCTACTTGTTAGATCCTAGTGGTTAGAGTACCCCACAGGGGACCCAAATTCAGCTCTTTCTACTACAAAGTCAAGCCATCCTCCCATTTCCTAGACATGTGTGTTCATCTACCTATTCACTGAACAATCTCCATTGAGAGTGGTTTCCTGTGGGCTGAAATCAGCCTGTTGTGTAGTTGGCAGGAGCTGTGGGGCAACGGAGGCTGAGCAAAAAGGGACACTGACTGTAGCCTGGCCTGTGAGAGCCCTTAGATGGAGCAAAGACCTAGGCAGTTTGGTCTGAGCCTGTCATTGCTCAAACGTTATATGTGTAACTCACTGTATTCTAGACAGTCAAACATTGAATGAAAACAGTTCCAGGCAGCAATCACCACATCGCTTTGCACCTATGGTCTTTACTTATTTCACTTTCCTTCCAGCCCACTGCTTACACTCCTGGCTCTACGTTGGACAAAAGCAGCCTGGAGGTTAGGGCACTCTTTCAGGATCTGTGGGATGCAAGACTAAATCCCTTTGCCCTGAGAAAGGAAGAGATGCAGATAGCTCCATTCTTAGGTAAATGCTCAAACTATTACACCATTATACAAAACAAAGGAAACAGAGCTCCCAGTTCCTTTTGGAGGAAGCCAGCCATGGTTGCTGTGCTTTGCTCTGAATTAATTTCTGCCTGCATGCACATTAAGAGTATTCAAATACTTCAGCATTAGACTAGACCCCTCTCTCTCATTTCTGAACTGCTGTTGTGCTACGTAAGGTGCTAAGCAGGCAGACCAGGTTTTTCATAGTAAGGGTTGCCTCTTGCTCTGTATTTGCACTGCATCCACATAGAGATATTTAAATACCATAGAGGATCTGGATCTAAGTGCCTGTTCTATATCACAGAAGAATTCTCTGCTGGAGTCAAGAACCAAATGGAGGAATCTTCCATCTTTAGTCAATTATTAACCTATAAATAAGAACTACTCTCAAGAGTACTGGTCCCATATTACACACAGGTTCATAATTTACTTTGGACTAAAGAACCTTAAATTGAGACTCCCTTTTAATTCTGTGTACATGTATTGAGGGTTGCTTATTTTGACTAAGCCAAATAATTATTTACACTTGTTTTTCTTTAGTAACGCAGTAAGTGAAATGGTTTGTATTCTCTTGACAATCTCCCTTACATTTCCATTGTAATTCTGCCAAACTTTCTCCATACTCAATAGAACAGGCATATCCCTTTTTTGTTGTTGTTGTTGTTTGAATTAGGAAAACAAGAATATACAGTCTCTATGAGAAATTTTGTCTCTACAACAGCACTTCATAGGTCTCCTTTCTAGTTACTACAGACATTGTAAAAACTACATTGGTTATCCCTGCAGCCAGAGAGCATTTGTAGATATTAAAAGAACAGATATTGAAAACTTGATAACTCATATCTTCAGTGACAGGCCAGTAAACTTCCAAGATGTATGCCATGGTCCATGAGTTGAGACCCTACTTATTTTAAAGAAGGATGCTTTGACTAAACAACTCTTAAAAGACAAAACTCTTCTGAACACCCACAGGAACCCCCAGGATAGTCCTTTTGCTGCCTCTGGGCTTTTCCTGATTTGTTACAGCATATTAGACCACACAGGAATTTGGCCACTAGTCACAACAGCGCATGCCATTCTGCAGCACAAGGATCATTATGTTTTGGTCTTAGTACCTTGAGCAACATATGGTGGAGGACTTCAATTCCTCTTGGGTTAAATTGGTAATCTCCAACTGTGTGGTCATGCTCAAGGTAACTAATGACCTCAGGAACTTTGATTTACTGGCACATTTGTGAGGTTTATTTTTTATTTGTTCTTTTTTTTTTTTTTTAATTCTAATTTTGGTTTGTCCATGGCTTCCATAAAGCCTACACATGGGAAAGCACAGTACGCATCACATGAGTCACACAGGAGAAAGTTCATTTGCGGGAGTTTACTCATCTCCCAGGGTTGTCTGGCTCAGGCCAATCTGTCATTTCCCCAGCCGCCAAGGACAGCTTCAGTTCTGTGCAAGTGACTGACTTGTGAGTCACAGGCAAAGTACAGCTAGCTTGTGAGTGGCCATCAAACAAAGGGGATGAGTAACAGAGAGGACAATGAGATTAAAGGAAATATGGAGAGGGAGTGGAATGAAGGGACCTGCCTCCCAGATTAAACCAGCAGTCAACAAAAAGAGGCAAAAAAAAAATTACCAGCCTTTTCAATAAATTTTTAATATATAATTTTATTAGTATTTTTTTTCAATAAATGAATAAACTTTTAATAACCTTCCTTTGCAACTCAGAGTAGGTCATAGAAATCACAGAACTGCAAAGTGGGAGCAAGTCTTCTAGCATAGTCTCCTGACACAAAGCGGCCAATGTCGTGTTGTTCAGAGAAAGACAAAATCTCATTTTATGTTCTGAAGGGAACATCCACATTCAGAAAAGTTCTTTTTTAATGCCCAGCTGTTGGCAGCTGGCTCACGGCACAATGAACGAGAGCTTATATCCTTTCAATAAATAGGGAATAAAATGATCTGACAGTGGATGTTCTTATGTTCCATATAATCACCAAATCCTCTTTTGATTCTTGCTACACTCTTAACATTGCTTCAGGCTCAGGGATTCCACTGTTTACCTTAGCTTCTCATCGCAATTCACCTGTAATATGCTCATGCCCCACCATGGAGATTGGTATGGGACGGGCATGTTGTGGCCATGTTGAGGCAACACGGAGCTTCTGCGTACACTAAGTGATAATACCTGCATTCAGGCACAGCACCAGGCATCACACCTGCCAAAACACAGGTATGAGACTGCATGACCACATCTCTTACTGTAACTACATGCTTCATTTTGCTGAGTGTTGAAAAGTTTCATTATGTTCTCTGGAGTCTGTTTTCACTGTATCTGTAACTTAAAGAGACAAACCAAACTCAGAATATGCCTTGTAAAAACAAGCCTCACAATGCAAAGCTTTGATCAAATAACTAAAATTATCTGAGGGATTACTAAGGCAGGCACGTAAGGATCAGAAAGCACTTCTCAAATACTCATCATTTATTTGGAGAGGATGACTTTCTAGAACTACACTTTCTTTACCTTTCCCACAGCTGTGGGAAAGTGGACTTTTCTAAGAGATGGTACCAAACAAAACAAATTAGAATGTTATTTGTTGCATGTTTAAGGCAATGAACTTTCTAATCCTTTTCTTTTATGCTTACTGATAGTTACCCTCTTACAATTTGTACATTTGAAGTCTTTCCTAATGTTTATTCTTTGCAGACTGATCTAGCAGACAAGGATGAATCAGTGGTTAGGATCCCTGCCTGAGACTCAAGACTCACAGGGTGCCCACTTTGAGATAGATTCACTCTGGGTTTTAAGCAAATCACTGAATCTCTCTATTTTCCTTCAAAGCATGGTGATGATAATATGCCTAGCTGACATGGGGGTTACAAAAAATTCTTCAGTTCTGTATGGCAGCTGTAGTCATGTAAACCTGTAAGATACACCTAAGGTTGAGAATGAGAAAGAATTGGTAATGAGTACTCAACAAACACTTCAGCCTTTCACACGTTGGTGAGGTGCATTGCTTACTGGGTATTCAGAAGAATCTGCAAGAGAAATCCTGATACACCTGAAATCTACAATGAGACTGATCTCGCTGGCAGCAGTATTTGCTATTCTATATTTAAAACTAGAGAAGCACAGTCTGAGGTAAGTTTTGAAATCTTGTCCTGGGGACAAGTCTGCCAACTGGCAGGTGTAAGATAAATCCGTCCAGCCCCAAATGATCTTATACCATTATGTAACATTATAAAATGTGTTTGCCGTTCTACTCCAGAGCACCAAGTTATACAAGAACCTTTCCCCCATCGCCAAGGCATTGCACAGCCCTGCCTACAGTTATTAACCCGGATCATCTTTCTGTTACATGTCCAGGCTTTTCCTTTCTGATGTGGACTGGTTTGATTCCCACAAATGAGCCTGCAAGCAAATGATTGCACTGTTTGCATTTCGTGCAGAGGTATGGCAAGCAGCCTGCTTCGTCCAAAAGGCTGGATCCTACGTGGGGAAAGTGTGGGAACTGGGCAAAGGGGACTCTTCTCATCCTTTGCAAGTTTGGTGCTGGGTATGATATTAAACTCCTGAGGAAACATGCCAGTAAAAACCACGCAGGCCTGAGTTTGATTATGGTCTATTTCTTCCAGCATCTCAATCGTCTTCTAATCCAAAGAGAATGGTTATATTTATTTACTATTTTTTTTTCTTTTTAAATAAACAAAGCTTTATGGCACTTGGGAGAAATCTGGAGCTTGAGTAACGACTACAGAAAATTAACTTTCAGAAATGTTAGAGGGCGGTGCGGAAGTGCACTCCAGGACATTCCCTAACCAGGTCTGCTAGTTAATTGGATTTTTATTTAAGGAGAATGGGGACCTTCTCAGCCTTCTCAGATTTCCACTTCCTTTAACCATTTATATATATACACTTGAATCATCATTATCCTTACATTATCTAGTTACATGCACTGTCTCTACTGTAAATATCCCACCTGCATATCCTCATGATAACCCTTCAGATACTTCATAGCCCCAAGGCCTTCCTCAGATAAGTGAACTATACCACTATCACAAGGAGGAGCCAAGCAATTCTTTGCTAGATGTAGCAGCACTAACTGCTTAATTCCTTTACCAGATCCTGTTATTAAAATGTGGAGTGACAAGTGCAGAGTGAGTGGAATAATTTCCTTCCTACAGAAAGGTCAAAGATGGGAAAACATTGGCTACAGTGATGTGCAAAGATTATTGTTACAAATACAGCTTGCTAATTAAAGACGTGGGGCTTCTAATCACATCTACTGGAACAACTCCATTGACTTTGGGAAGAGTCAGGTTCATAAGACAATCCTTCTATTAAGGGGCAAGCAGTCCTAAAAAGAAAATAAACAATGAAGGGAAGCCTTACTACAGGAAAGATGGGAGTAGAAAGCATCTACGTCTCCAGCCTTGGAGGGGGAAGTGGGACACTCCTACCTTATCCAAAGGCAGTGCTGATCTCTGCGGCAACTTTTTTGAAACATGCCACAAGGAGTTCAGCCTTTTGGATATGTGAATATTGTCATTCCTTGCCTATTTTCTTTCAGCAGTGCATCAACTTTTGATATTTCTCTTGCAGCCTCAGCTCCAGGAGGCAAGTGATTATGTGAGAAGT
Source organism: Anseranas semipalmata (assembly GCA_013399115.1). Lineage (NCBI taxonomy): Eukaryota > Metazoa > Chordata > Aves > Anseriformes > Anseranatidae > Anseranas > Anseranas semipalmata. The sequence goes on along the minus strand of VXAA01005708.1, from coordinate 10,071 downwards.
TCAACTCTCACTTGAAATGACGGAAGAGTTTGTAGTCTCATAGCTACAGAGGGAAAAACTGGGGGAAAGGAGGGGAACCACTAAGGTTCAAAAACAGTAGGGCAAAAAAGTCTAACGCCAAATGCAAGCCTGACTCCTCAGTATTTTACATCTGGGAGTGACAAACACTGACGACATAAAATTGCAGTAATGCCAGCCACAATCAAGAATTGTATGATACTTTTGTCAAGACAAAGGTATTAACACAGCTGCCCTGGCAAATTTTCCAGCTTTTGTCCTCCCAGCCCTTGGCATTTAAAAGCTTTCCGTTAGAAACAGGCTTTGTCTTACTTCTGCCTACAGAGACTGGAAGCTGACTTGGCAGCACACAGCATCCACCATGATCTCGCTTTTGGCTATAGGTGAAGAGACCTCTTTACAGACAGAGCCAAATTCTCCATTCACTCAATTCTCCACTGATGTAAGTTACCCTGCATCCTCACTGGTGGAAGAGGAGATACTGGCACGAGGCTGTGAAACACTTTGCAACTCTCCAACATGAAAGATATTGTTCAAGAGAAGGTATAATTATTAACCAATGAGCTAGAGGAGACTGTCTGAGAACTTGGAAAGAAACCTAAAATTTTTAAGCAAGATCAAACTAGTCACCTGAGGGAGGGTGGAGGGGGGACAAGAAAGAAGTATTTCATAGGGCGGTAAGGCAGCAGCAGTCTTGTTAGTGCATGCTAGTAAATATACCCATTTCTCTCATTTTCCATCTTAAAATTAAGGTTATTATGAGGTGCATATTTCCTTTGTCATACTTCACTGAAACATCTGGAGCCAGACTCTATGGGTCAGGCCTCTCTAAATGATCCTCGGTGCCTCACAACTTGTGCCTCTAGGTATCCTATTAAGATTTGTCCTGCATTTATTGGTATTGTGGTGTGAATGGCATGTTCGCACATATCTGGCTGACAACTGATAAACAATGCTAACAGGCTGAGCCTTTATGGATGAAAATGATTTGTTATTTATCAGGTAAATTTATCTCCTACATTTGCTAGAGCTCAGTCATTCTCCCCAAGGGCTCACAAGCAGCAGTTTGGTGCCCCAGGGCTGAGCCAGCACTTCTCCGAAGCCTCCATCTCTCACATGAGGTTCTCCATCTGCCCCCTATGTTTCAGCAACACCTCAGCATCCTGAACAGGATCAGAATCAGCTTGCACGTCACACAAATGAAGGGCAGTCCCTGGCTTGAATGTAACTGCGGAACAAGTGAATAACCTCTTCCCCTGTCATTGACCAGCTTTCCAGCTCTCTGCCCTCCCACCTTTGTACCTTGCCAAGCTCATGAAGCACAGTGGTGAGCTTGCCCCATATATCTGTTCTGGCCACATCCCCTGTGTTTCTGCTCCTTGACTGCACATACCAGGACTGCAGCTCCTGAGCTCCTGGGAAGGGCTGTGGCCAGCCAGGTAGATGCAGACTAACTTTGAGTAAAAGCATTTCAAAAAAAAAAAAAAAAAAAGAAGAAAGAAAGAAAGAACAGAAGGAGTGTATATTTTGAATCAGAATATAAATAAATGTTGGAATGGGAGAATTTCCTGTTTTTTAACCTGTCATAGTAATGTGGTAGCCTGGCTGCACCTTCTAAAATAGCCGCATGGATGAGTCAGAAGAAAAAAGGTGAAGTAACTAAAACACAAGATCACATTGCTCAAATTTTACCTCAGGCAGAACTTTATGGGATCTGACCTGTTTTATCCCCTAACGTTTATCCTGTGCTTCCGAATAAATGGGAACCAGACCCAATTCTTTTGCAACAAGGCTCTGATCTAGGATGAATTATACTCTCAGACCTGTCACTGTCTACTACACTGGGTGGCAAATTATTCAACCGCTCTGTGCTTCAGTTTTACTGTCTGCCCAGTGTTGACAATTTTGCCAAACCCTTTTGAAAAAGCTCCCAAGATATGTTTACGAGAAGTCTCATTTTAACATTAAACAGAGCCTTCTCTCCCATTTGCAAGCAGCGTGCTGAGGGTTACGTGTGCCCATTCAGTGGCATCGTTACAAAAGTGCACCTCAGATCCTTGAGGTTAATCTATTTTAGACCTGCCATTATAGGAAAAATGGGCAGTTGAGTATGGTACAGCAAGCGTATCTGGAAAGAGGATGAGTGCTCCCTTTCCAGCAAGAGAGATTTGCCCTTTCTTCTGCACCAGAGAGCAAGAATGTCTCCTACGGTTTCTCTGACACACAGCAAATTAAATAGTAGCCCTCACTGTTCTCCATAATTAATATTCTTTCCTCACACTCCCTCTGCCTCCTTTGATGACTTAAACACCAGCTGTAATGAGCCGTCCTCTATGCTTAGGTTTCTTTTTGAGTCATAGCTTCAAAAAAACCAAAACCTTTAGTTTGTTCAGTGACTTTCAACCATATTCCCCCCCCTTCTGTGAAGTACAAACAGATCAGTCAGCAACCACGACCTGTTCCCTTTAGGACAGAAATCCTGCATCTTGAAACAGTTACAAAGAGCTGGAATGGCTCCTTTTACTCCCTCTTTGGATTCAAATGTGGCTCATAGGGGAGCAGATCACCAAAAGTAGCATTTCAGTAGTGTTTTCAGTTACCATCCACCAAAATGAAAGAACGCTTAAAAAGGTGTAAGTAGGGGCAAAGATGTTAACCTTTTATCCCCACCACAAATGCTTCCTCCAGCAGGATGTTTTGGAATAAAGCCACTGTTGTGTCCCCATCACCAATGCAGCGTTGCTAAAAAATAAAACAAAAATCCCACCCACTGGCTGAACTCCCTTAACGGCAACCTCTGTCCATCTGGACGGAGCTGCCTCCCAGCACAGGCGGCTTTGGTTTCATGGAGGCTGCCAGGTATTATAAAGCTGAAATTCCTGTTTGGATGTATTTGGAGCACAAGTCCCAGGACAGCAGAGCAAAGGAAAGAAAAGGAGTGAAAATAAATACTCCCAGGGGAAGTATTAGCCCTGACACAGTAAGGAATCATTATAATGTAATCATGCACTTATTTTATTACTACTTATTAATAAAAAAAAACATAATAAATAATTACTCTTTCAAATGTTTTTCTTCAAATAAAAAAAAAATGCTGAAGGCAAGATACTATTATAGCTAAGCTTTTTTCTATTGTAAGAGATTGTCACCTTACCATATCTCATATATATATTCTCATAACTTTTGAAAGTCGTGTCATGTATACTGACTGAAAAAAACTTACAATAGCTATAAAGAAAAAGAAGAAACCAAGCAGAAGATATGCACATAAAAGGGTGTTTTGATAAGTAGTGGCAATTTGTTGAAGAGGAAATGAAGGTGGGTAACAGCAACGTGTTACTCTGATGCTCAGTGAAAAGGGGTGCAAATGTTTTGACACAGGAAAAAGTACATTTTCTGGGAGGTTTAAGGGGAAAAGCACAAAAAGCAATTCCAGGCCAAAAAGAAATTTGTCTTGCTTACCTTTCCAGATTCACTTCCTGCTTACCAGAAGTCATCTTTTTTAAAAATCTCTCTTTTTACTAGTTTTATCTGTCTTCTTACTGTCCAGCACCTGTTTCCCTTCAGACTTTCATGCCTGATGAGTCTCTCTGTAAAGGTGTGGCTTAACAAACGGTCAAAGCAAATTGGAGATTCAGGACATGTTTCTCTGCTATAGAAGATATTTACAGTTTTACTTGCATTGTTCAGAAAAAGTGAATTTTTGAAGGACAATTTTATTATTTTTCTGATGTAAACAAAGAGTAGCTACTTGTCAGGTGTTTTACAGATATGCACCTATGTCCATATATCAGAGAACCAAGAAAAATATCAACTGTTGGTGCTCCCAGACACGAAAAAGAATATTCTGGCATGCCCTGCAACTTTGCAGTAGGGAAGAAAGCTGTTCTGTTTATATAGACACCTCTTTTTTGGGTGTCCCCCCCACCCCAACCCCCAGGCAAATAGCTTCCGCACACACACTCATGAATGCCTAAAATACTTCTCCCTTTTCCTGCAAGGGAGGGTAGATTCACCGTACACAACTGTCATGAAAAGATGAGTTTCCTTCTGCCTTTCCTAAAGCTGAACCAAAACACATTCTCAGGTACATTGCATCAAATAATAATGACTATTTAAAGAGTAGTATCGCTTTTCTTTGAGATGTTGGTTAAAGGAGCCACCTGTATGTTTTAAAAAAGCATTTTACAAAGGTTGTGTGCTTTTCCATTAACATAAACTGATGGAAAGAAATATTGCAATTGGATCTTCTTTCTTAAACTGTGCAACTCCTCTCATGTGCTATTCAGTTTTGATGGCTGAATGACATACCTTGTAATATAATATTTAGCAACTTCAGGTAGCCATACATGCCCAAACATTGTGGCAAGTACTTTCTGTGCATTTATTACACGGATCAGCACATCCTGATGAAGCTGCTTTTAACATTCCGAATTTCTCAAGGCTGCCATTAAGAAGTAACAACTGCCCCCCAACAACAGTTAGGAGAAACAAACAGATCAACAAGGGTGTTATCTAACACTCCTCTGACCTTGAATTTCTTCTCCCTAAATTATGCTTGTACATGACAAAAAGATTTATCCTGGATTAGTACAGAAATATCTCTTAGGGTCTTGTAAGCCATGCTCAGAGCTACTTGTGCAACTCAGGGGGATCCCTACGAAACCTGGCTATTCTCAAACTATTTTTGAATGTCTTTCCAACTGCAACTATTCTTTTTAACAATAAGATTTATTTCTCAAACCAGAATACTTCTCTTACTGTAAAAACTTGGTGGAGATGGACCACAGTCTTTACTTTTTTATTTTTATTTTTTTGAACTTTACCTCAGTGAAGGTAGACATCTCTAGCTCTGCATCTTCAGCCTGGGGGTTCTCCAAAGCTGCACTGTGGCAAAAATGGACCAGAATTTATCTCCACTAAGACTGTGTATTGAGATGGCCATCTTCAGCTCATTATTCAGATATCAGTGGGCCTGTAGCGCATATACGGCTGAGAAAACCACCTCAGATAATGTCAATGTGGTGCTCCTCAGAAGAATTTCTCGTTCCCATGAGATAATGAGAATGAAGTTTTAGTTGTACCCACATCCTTCACATTGATGATAAATAGAAAATAATGTGCAGCCAATAATATGAAATCTGCCCTGCCAGAGAAATCCACACACAGCAGTGTGCTGGACTGAAAGGAACTCTGTACATCTAGATGGACATAGAACAGCAGTGATGGTGGAGAAAGTAGGGAAAGATGTTACCCAGAAATTTAATGTTGTTAGAAGGATGGGACACCATGTATGCCAATTGTCCTGGTAGGACCTGTTCATCATATTTTAGAATCGCTATTCTATATGTAAGAAAAGAGCTATTCCTGGAGTTAACACCTTCAAATACACATAGCTGCTCACTTTTTCTTCCTTCAGGGTTCAGGTAATAGTCTCATCCTGGCAGTTCTCTACAGTTTAACAAGTATAAATGAATTATTTGTTTGGTAAATGACCCTTAATAAAAGGGCCATTAACAAGATGAATGAGGACGGTTAAGGAAACTGCAAATCACATACAATGAACTGTCAAACAAATTCACCATAATAGAGACTTTTCTCAAAATAAAGCAAGTCTAGGGCAGTGTGCAAGTTTTGAACAGGCCCCTTAGCATGGGATTTCTTGTACTGGACTAAAGAAATGTGCTTAAACACCTTAATTGTTGCGCTGCTCACTTGCCAAACACCAGCAATGTAAGAAATTGCTATTATCAAAGAAGGTGCAAAGAAACACAGGCTGGTTTTTATTAGCACTTCAAAGAGAAAGAAAATTTGCAGAGCTTGGACACTTACTGTCGAGCAGACTGACATAGCCTCTGTAGTCCCAGTTCACAGAAATGATTATAATATTTGTCTGCCCTCACCTCCAGAGACAGATCCTCAGTCAGCACTAATCAGAAAGATGCAGTTGTAGCTGTGCTACTGAGCTTAGAGACTCCTTTATCTAGTATCATTTATCACTCCTGTATAAATACTTCTCATCTGGTTGTTAGAGGAGGTAAGTCATTTAGTGGGGGCACAAATCAAAGAACATCCACAATACAGTAGCAAAATATACCTAGATCTCCTCTTCTGCCTCTAGGCAGAATAAGGATTTGTTTTCCAACACCATCCACAAGCAGCTAACGTGTAGCTGGGTTTTGCTGGCTATGGCTATTTCTGACTGCTCGCAGGCTCTCATCCAAGCCTGTGTTTTGAATATCACACTTCCCACCACGTACTTCTGTGAACTGATTACTGCAATGGTGCTTGTTTTGCTGCTGGTGTAATTATAGGTGAAATTGTTGTGAGGAGGGCAGCAATCCTCTTGGAAGGAAGCAGGTGAGCACTTGAGGCTGCCTGAAGACGACCACTTCAAGGTGCAAGCAGAGGGTGGCTGCTGTACAGCTTCAGGTGGCATTGCCCCGTGGATGGAGGTGGCTGTACCAACCCTTTCCTTAACACCCGCAGCTGCAACCAAACAGGCCAGAGCAAAACAACAGACAGGTTTGTCCTGGTAGCAAAGAAAGCAGGGATTGTGTGTGCCAACGGGATGAAGCTCAAAACCTGAAGCATAAAACATGGCTTTCTGCAATCTGCTGAGGCAGATGGGAAGGTATGCATTTCATTAATCAGGAATTCCTGGATGATTTTTTCCACTTTATCAGTAAAACAAAAAAACAAACAAACAAACCCCTACACAATGAAACTTCTTGACCAGACTATAATGGCTTTTTTTTTTTTTTTTTTAAATCGATAATTAGGACCTTGCTCTCTTGATATAGGAATGAAAACAGAAATGTAGTTTGACTGAAGTCCTGATCTTCACAATTTTTATAACTGTATCAACACTGCTCAGTCTCCCTCTGAAGGGGGAAAAAAATACAAAAAAAAAAATCCACCCCTCATCCCCCCTTCCCCTCCCAAAAAGAAAAAGAAAACAACAACAACAACAGCTAACACAAACAAGTACACATGTTAACCTTTGACAGAACCTCAGTTTAGGCACCAAAACAGCTCTTGATTGTGGAAGCACTAGCACTGCACTGCCTTCAGGCTGTGTGCGCCTTTCTGTAATTTTGCTTGGGGAATTTCACAACTTGCAACTTCATCTGTTGCAAGATATGCATGGGAATGAGCGCGGGGAGCATGCAGCCTGGGGATCTACCCCAGGAACACCTAAAGGCAAATGTCTATGGCACCGGGAACTGATGGAGGTGGCTAGCTCCTGGTTTGCCTAAATGAATGAATGAATGATGGAAAAGACATCTTCAGAAAAGGCTCCTATGACTTTGGCTTATTATCCCACCATGGACACTCATGGCCAGTGAAATGCCCTTTTTTCCCCCAAAAAAACTATTTGAAAATTAGGAGGCTAGATTTTCCAACTTTGAACACATAGATAATAGTAACACTTTGGGAAAAATGCCTAGTTTTCTTCAACTGGTAAACTCAGGGTCCATTTCCCGTTTCAGTCTGGATTTTGTTTTAGCATTCCAGAAAGATAGGAGCCTTGTTTCTGATAATTTGCAAGTACTGATAGCGAACAGCAGTACCAGTGGGGAAAAAAAAAAAGGGGGAAGCCTTCCCGGGTCTATTCAAAATCATTTTGGAAGGCACAACAGATTTTGAGAAGGAGAAGAAAAAAAAAAAAAAAAGCCACTCTGGTAGAAACTTAAAGGAAAATTAAACTTTCTGAATATTAGTTATTCTTTTGATTATACGTGACTTACTGTTTGCAATTTTTATTTTAATAATCTTCACAGGGCCAGCAGAATGGAAAAGAGTTAGGTAAAACCTCCAACTCTTTTGTTGTTCTACTGGGGATATGACATTTTAATCTTTAAGAATTGGGAGGAAAGGGTCGGGTCCTCATGCTAAAGAGGATAATGAAGCTCATGGAAACACAGCTCTGCTAACTTTCATTGCTATTATAAATAAATTGCGTTGTTTTAAAGAATGCCAAACAGCAATTAGAGTAAGAAGGTTTGCTGAGGATTTGATTTTTTCCTTTTTAGAAGACAACCAAGTGAGATTGCTGTTTATGAAATACTAGAAATAAGCTAGGCATGAATGAACTTTACAATGAGGTAAGAGGAGCCTGATGTCCAATTTCCACAGGAGAGGGAAAACAAAGATTATGAAAATGTAAACAGTGATTAATGAGAACAATCCTGTTTGGGGAAAAAAAAAAAAAAAAAAAAAAGGAAAAAAAAGCTAGGGGAAAAAAAAAGAAAAAAGAAAAAGAGGAATTAAGACTTGAAAAGTGACCTGACTCGAATGCGAGATATAACATGTTTGGGGGAAAGTCCTGACAGCACAGACAGGCATGGAAGATACAGTAGGGACTATTGGCTTTTAAAACTTTTTATGAAGAACACCACTTCCAGGTAAGAACAATGCAGCAATAAAACACTTGCATTAACCAAGGACAACCTTATATTTGACTTGCACCTCACAACACAGTCTCTGAACCTGCTTTACCTGATCTTTACAACTCCAAACAACAGTCTGTGTTATCAGAGCTTTTACTCTGCTAGGCATGTATCTTCATTTGACATTTTGGGGAAATTCATGCTAAGTCTAGGTACCACAAAAAAGTGATTTCACAGTTTGGTGTAGAGATCTGCTTGTCTCATCTGGTCACCTGAAGGAAGACATGGTGAAGGTAGGTATGGAACAAAAGCAGCCTTACCAGAAATGCTGGATGGCATTAGGTAGAAAATGGAACTGAAAATAAAGCCAACAGAAACATCCTAAAAGCATATATTCTGGGCTCAAAACCTACAGGCAGATCCACATATCTGAATCTAGGTGCGCACAAAGTTTGCAGAGGTTCAGAATAACATAGAAGAACATTGCTGAAATACTTTTAAAAGGCTCCACAGTACTAGAAGAGAGTATCAATGGCATGACACAGCTGTGACCACAGGGACTTTTCTGGATGCTAATATGAGACTTGCTCTTTAAAAAAAGAGAACAGAATGCAAACAATACTTGCCAGGAATTCACATGCCCTCACAAGAAATACTTATTGGTGCACAGCCTCCGGAGAGGTAAAAATTAAGTATTTAGTAACATTTGTTGGTTTACAAAATGGACTATTTATATATTAGCTTGAATATATATATATAATTTATGAATATGTTACTGTAAGCCTAGGGTTTGGACTTCAGCATAATTTTATATCATGTCATGATTTACACTAGGAAGCAAACAGTCACAGAATCACAGAATGTTAGGAATTGGAAGGGACCTTGAAAGATCATCTAGTCCAATCCCCCTGCTGGAGCAGGAACACCTAGATCAGGTCACACAGGAACGCATCCAGACGGGTTTTGAATGTCTCCAGAGAAGGAGACTCCACAACCTCTCTGGGCAGCCTGTTCCAGTGCTCCGTCACCCTCACTGTGAAGAAGTTTCTTCTCATATCTAAGTGGAACTTCCTATGTTCCAGCTTGCACCTATTACCCCTTGTCTTATCGTTGCATGTCAAATAGTTAAGTGAAACAGATCAATGCATTTTATGAGGCCTGGGAATTTAATAAGCCAAAGGATAATTATTGACAAGCTGCAGACAGGTGGAACAGGTTTGTAAAGAGACATAAAATGACTGTTCTAAGGTTCAGGAAACCTTGAAGTTTACTAACGGGTTGTACAAGATAAGTTCTTGGCATGCTTTCCTCCTGCTAAGTAAGGTCAACCAGGCTTAATCCATGCAGAACTGGAAGGGCTTTTCATGTTCTTCTGAAGTAACACTGCCATCTAGATGTAACCTCCTTACTCACACTTGCTGTTACTGATAATTTATTATTTAGGAGACACCATGAATCCAATCTGGTTAGAACTAAACAAAAGCAAAGTATACCATGTGTGTAAAATAGTAAAATCGTAGCTAAAGGTTTGAATCTGGCCTCAGGCATATGTTACTTCAGAGGAAAACCAGATAGATTTAAATTCTTCAGTCATATGGGGCAGGGGAGGGCTAGCATACCAAAATGTAGTGAATAGCTGAGGGAAATTTCTAATATATAT
>VXAA01005706.1:0-18437 GCA_013399115.1 Anseranas semipalmata | reverse complement strand
CCTCGCCCCGCAGAAACGCGCGTCGGAGCGGCCGGGGTGGTTCAGCCGCCGTGACCGAGGCTGCCCGCGGTCACGTACTCGGTGTGGGAGGCCCCGGGTGATGCCCGCCGCCGGAGGTAAGGCCAAGCAGCCGCAGCAGGACCCGTGACCGCGTGGAAGTCGGTGGCACTGGCGGTTTTGCCGGGATAAAACGTTCGCGGCACAGAAAGGATGTCACGGCACTGGCAGGTTGCTCGTTCCTTTCTCCTGCTGGGTCGGTTGTCAGGCTGTAAGTGCTTGCATGGATGCCTTTGGAGGTGCCCTTCGATACTGGTTTGTAAGCTTCCTCATGAGTGTCCAAATTTTTCCCTCTGTCATCAGGCCGTTTCGTGGAGCTCAGCAATAAATGCCACCTCACCCACAACACCTTACAGCCTCCAAAGTGCCCAATTCCTGAATCTCTCTGACGAAGTTTCACCCAACAAGCCCACTTCGCAGTCCATTGCCAGCTCCCCCAGCCCTTTATTTGGCTTCAGCAGGGAGCTGGGGCCAGATTCTCATTGAGCCCAAGACCCCTTGAACCAGCTTCTGTGGAGCAGAAAGGCTTACAGCTGAGTGTGAGCACAAGGCATGAGCGTGATCAAGATGTGGGGGCCTTCCCAGTGCCCAGAGCTGTGGGCTCAGTGCACCTGCACTGCCTGTTCCTTCTCAGTCAGGGCAGCAGGTACAGGCTCCTGTAGCAATAATGTCACCCCAATACATCAGAAAATCTTATCCAAATAATTCTAATAAAAGAAAAACAAAACCAAAATTCCTTGTCATAAACAGTGTGAAACTTTAGTGTCACGTCCTCTTCAAATGTGTTCAGGATTTAGAAGTGCACAAGTTTTACATACCAGGTTTTCTCCCTTAAAATGTCACTTCTCTCCTGTCTAGGGCCTTATCAGTACAACTTACCTTTTCTGCCCCAACAGAATGCAAAGCCGCTGCAGGTCAACACAATGCGAACTTTCCAACAGAAATACCTGCGAAACTGCAATCTCTTATCCAAAGAGCAAACTAGTGCTTGCTGAAAAGAGCCAGGTTTGGTACCTGATGCCCATTGCAACCATGGGGAAACAGATACCTTAACAACTTTACAAATCCTACATATAGTTATCCTGCAAAGGAGTGTACATTTTGTTTGTTTACTGCAGCCTATATTCATATGGAGGAAGCCAGGAGCATTTGTCAGGTGTCAGTTCCAATGTCTCAGCTGTGTCTGAAAAAGGAGACATGGATACACATTCCCTTGCCCCCTGTGGCCAGATTTCGATGGGAAAGAACAGAAAACGAGAGCCAAAAGGGAGCTGCCTCTCTGGTAGCGGCAATCCAGGGCCAAGTCTGCAGAACACACGGTAGACTGCTCTTAGCCCTCATCCACACAGCCTAAATAATGACATTATGTGCTGTGAGTGCCATTTAGTAGGAGCTTCCCTTTTTCTTGTGTTACATTGAAACTACATTTTTGTACAACTTCAGATTAGAACAGTTGCAACTGTTTAGTGACTGTGTTGGATGGCACCCAATCATCTACTCAGAAAACAGGTTACAGACTCAGCATTGCAGACGTCAACAGGAAAAGAAATGTTCATGGTGTGCAGATCAGAATAAAATTAAGTGTCCATGCAGCACCATGCAAAAACAATGTGCCATTGTGCTTTACCAGCAGCACAGAACTCAGGCTTTGGAAATCTGGGGTCTGCTGCTGGTCCATTTGTGACCTCCAGCAAAATATCTTCTGGTCACATGCCTTGTTTTTCTTATCTTTCATGTAAGAATAATACAATCCCATGTAAAGCATCTTTGAAGTGCTTGCACTGGCAGGTTAGCAGACGTCGTACTTGTCATTGCGACAGCTGATTCAGGGTGAAGCACAGGAGGGCTTTAGCCAGGATTTTGCCTCCTGTTCTCACTCCACATTGCTCTCAAGATGCGATTCCCATCTCCCCATTGTTCCCGTAGGAGCAGCTTTCTCCAGCACAGCTGTAGTCCTCCTGAGGTTATCTGCTTCACACAAAAAGCACTCCCCCCATTGAAACTGGTGTTTTCAACACCCTAAGGTTACCCAAGACCCCTCAGCAGCCACAAGAGTGCAGCAGCAGTGGAAGAAGACAGAAAGGAAATTCATTATTTGAAAAAGGGTGGGCACTGCAAGTAGCTAGATACACGTTAATTTTACATTATCTGCTGTAGATGCATGTATGACCAAAATAGATCCTGTTGCACTGAAATCATGTGTTACTGTGGTTGTACAGTCTATGCAGAGCTTTCACTGAAATGTTTCATTTCTACAGGAACCTCTGGATATAGTTTTGCTCAATTTATAGTAAAAGGCCAGTATATCAGCAGGAATAAATCAGTTTCTCTACCGAAGTCTGAAATAGTCTCTTGCAGGAAGCCATTAAGCTTAAGGTTTTCTCCACTGTTAGGGAATAGCCTCATCTTCTAAACTCAGTTACTCACTGCCATCTCCTGCCAGAGACCTTGCTCCCACCAGTCTGCTGGAGCTCATCCAGCTGACTACGCCTGTCGTGGGAAGAAACACTCCAGGCTGCAGCTTCAGTACAGGAGCACTCGTCTCTTCCACTGCCTCAGCTGGATCTGGAAAGGGATGTTTCCACATGCTGTCAGCACTAGACTTTTAGTGCCGTTGCTTCATCTGGCCTTTGCTGGATGCTGGTGAGCTACCAGACAGCAAGCCCCCCAGGAACGCCAAATTTCAGCACCACCCTTTCCAGTAAAGGAATGGCTATTACACACATGCAGTGCCAAGGGAAAGCTGGAGAATTCTGCCCTGAGACAGTTGTCTGTCACAATAAGCACCATATCCTTCCCTTGCTCTGCTCTTCTTCCAAATTAAATAGAAAGAACTTGTTTCAAAGAAGAGAGTTATCTCACTTCCCTCCTCCTACAAAAAAAAACAATAAAGTCTTGAAGTCTTGTTCAAATAGGAACATGGATTGCATGGACTGGTTCAAACACTAAGCCTAATCAAATGGATGGCTGAAATAAACAGACGTTTATTTTCTAAATAAGTCTAAATTTATTCATTACCCTAGTAAAAAAAGTTTGGATTACAAGTGTCTGAACAGTATAAAAGTACAAAACAGGTTCCATAGATTTCTAATACATTAATACAAAGTGCATGACTACATACAGTTCATTTTGCATTACTACTGGGAATGGAAGAGGTGGGAGGGAGTAGGGGAAGCAGTTGGCGGTTGAAATCTAGCAATAAATAAATAAATACAGAAGAAGAGATGATCCATATCAGAGCACATCCTACCACCAATACTGCAGCCTTAGGTGTACAGAATTACTGATGCTGAAAACACAAACTCCCAATAGAAGCAAGTGTCCGCAAAAATAGCTAGGACTCCTGCTTGAGCCCTTATTAGACATGACCAACCTAGTTAAGCAGTTATACAAGCAAGTATCCATTTATTTGGTTGCAGATGAAAGCAAGGTACTTAGCTTTGTCCTCCCTGCAGAATCTCGGAGAGTTTAGGAAAAACAAAGTCAAATCAATGAAAGCTATAAGCTGTAAGGCTGTGATAAGTCAAAGCCTTCCTCTGTTGTTCTCCCCAGAGGTCAGCCTACCCAACAGAAGGCAGAAAAAGGAAAAAAAAGCAGTTTTGAGGGTGGAGGCTCCTCTTAAAACCTGCATATCTTTCCCTACCTATATTTTCACTTGCTAACCATTCCCATTTCAGGAAGTGAGATTACATGGAATCCAGTCCTAAGCCCTACCCACCAAAGGATTATGTTGATGACTCACACAAAAAGGAAAGCTTGTAGCAGTCCATTGCAGAATATCCCAAAAGAGTAATAATAAGAAAAACCCCCCCCCCCCAAGCAAACAAAAAAGCATAATTCCCAAGTTACACAAATTAAACCTTCATAAAAGGAACATGAATCAATTGGGAGCTAAAACTGCAGCACACTCTTCCAGGAAGCTGCTTTCACCCTAAAGGCGAAGTGGAGTTTAAAGGAGCATCGCAATGGTTTGCACACAACTTTAACTGGGAATCTGTGTAGGAAATACCATCTTTTGATCATGTATGCAAACAGAGCCGCCTCTATTCAGCACAGCACCATTCCTAACAGAAGTCTTCATAATTTGCAAAAGGCCAGTATTCACAGAAGCCTTGATCTGCTGGTTGTTTAACACAAAATAAAATAAAAGAGCACTGCAGGGGAAGAGCTCCAAAACAAGCATCGTGAATCCAAGGGCCAAGCTGGAATCAGGTTGTGTCCCTGGACGAGAGCCTGACTTTAGCTTAGCGAGGGGCTTGGTTCTATGTCAGGTCTGAAACCAGCAAGAAGTCTGGTTTGTGGTCACATTTCAGCTGCACTGGGCCAACAGAAAGCAGTTATTCAGTTTTGGCCATCATCTACACCTAACTTGGGCATCAGGTTGTTTTCTTGGTCCACCTCTAATCACCAGTCAGTTACTACATGAAGCCGAGTGTCTGCTGCTGGGTTAAAACAAAATAGCCTCCCATTTCACCGTGTTCAGTTCTTAGGCAAATCTTCCTCCTTAGCTAAGGAAGGAAGCACTCCCACGCCTTCCCAAAAGCATCTTTTGTTGGGAGGCTCTCTCAGATAACTATCACTTACAGTAGAGATGTCTGCAGCTAACAGTCTGTGTCATGTAGGAGGGGTGAAATATTTGTCTTTTTACAATGTCAGTAGTATAGGGTGAGATCTCCACACCTTTAAAAAATATATATTTATATAACTAGAGGTGACTTATAACATTTCTATGTATTAGTTCATCTTATTGACTCTTACATGTCTAAGAATGAAATATTTTCTTGGGGATTTAAGGGAGGTTACCAACCAACTTTTAAAAAATGCCTTACAACCACTGCTTCTTTCAATACAGAAACATGAACTACATATACTTTAATATACAAATCCCATCCTCAAGTTCATTTGTGAAGGGGAGGGGATTAGAGGGACAACCTTGCAGCAGCATTCAGCTTTGCTAAGTGTTCCATAGCATCTTAAATATTATGTACAGTCTTTCTGAAAGGATACAAACTGGCTTCAGAGTTTGTGGAATTGTAGCAGTAAAACCCAAAACAGTTCTAGGGATTAGTCTTTTGGCAGCATAGCAGGTGTCCAATGTGAACAGAGTCACTTTTCTAGTATTTTTCCAGAGAATAAGAGGATCTGTATAACCTTCTGCAGCTCTCCAAGGAAGTCACCACTCCTCTTGGGTGGAGATTGCTGGAGATTGTGGTCCTTCTTGTTCTGGCTTCTCAGTGGCAGACTTTTTATTGCTACAGCAAGGTTTGAAGAGATGAGTGTCTATGAGGACTTCCCCAAAACGCCCTTTGTAAATAATTCCACAGCAGACCTTTTGCCTGGAAGAAACAGCAGGGAGAGATGCAGATAGTTTGCATGTTTAGAATACAGAGAAGTTACAGAAATGCAAAAAAATCAGTTTGGCCCAAGGCACTACTCTGAGCCTCCAGCATTGTTTGGCTAGGATAGGAGGGACAAGGCTGCTCAGAAAGAAAAAACAAGTCTGTGTCTAAATCCACAACATCGCTTTTGGGAAGAAAAAAAAAAAAACAAAAAAAAAAACACAGAAAAACTCAAACCATGCCTATCCAAAACTAAGTCTCCCATTTTGCTTCCCAGAGAAATCTCAGACACACAGCTATCTGGACTGAACTAACCTTGACAACAACGCACTTACAAACACAATGTGAGAGGAGGCAGCAAAGTCACAACAATTTCAATACAGCAATTAGCTAAACAAGGGATTAGTGTGTCACAACATGTAATAAAAGATAACAAACCTGTCAGCTCCCAGAAACTCTTGTGGTTTTCCTCCCACTCTTTTTTTTTTTTTTTTTGACTACCATCACAGGTCAACCGAATCTAATGCTATGTTTTGCTAAGAGCACCTATGTACATAACACATCACATCTACAGAGCACAGATTTAGGACAAGATAATGAAAGTCAGCAATATTATCTGTTACTCCCAAAAACGTAAAAACATTCCTTTCCAATGAAAGGCAGACATTGTACAATACTCAGCAACTTAAATGATATCACTAGAACAAGTTCAGCAGCAGCAGCCTGCAAGTTCCTGAGGAAGCAGACTCAAGCCCTGAACGTGAAACAAATTGCTGTCTGCACAGAGTACGTGTTCTGTTGCATTTTACCTTTTCCAATATGTGAGATCTAGGAAGGAGAAAACGGGTGTTCTGCTGGACCCAGCACTCATCTCCATGTCAGAGCCCTCGTCAGACTGGTTACTGTAGCAGGGTGACTGAGCTGGGGAGGCACTTGAAGTGGTGCTGTGGGCATCGGAGTCTGTAGCGGGGAGGAATAAATGCAAGGATGACAACACACGTCCAGCAACTCATCCCTTTCCTCACTTTTAAAAGGTCACATACAGATTGGGACCAGAGAGAAAGAATTTTGTAATTGACAAGAAAAGCCTAATAAGACTTCTCCCTGCCTGTTTCAAAAAGATCCTTTCTTACCCATTCTGTTAAAATCCTGCAAAGCTCTTCTCATTAGTGCAATGGATTAAGTTCTAGCTGGATCAGGACTATGAGCCATAGGTGCAGATGCACACCTAAATAGAGGGGCTCCTAGCCTAGCTTCCCCCTCCCCCCTCCTTTTTGTTGTTGTTACTAGCACCTACAGTAACACAATAAGAATTAACTATAGCATGTTGGATGAGGAGATGCAAGATCTTTGGGCCAGGGCCTTTAATGGTTCTTAAGAGAGCTCTTCCTTCAGGTCAGGTAGGATAATCAAAACAGAGAGAAGACCAAGAGAGCAACAGTTAAGAAGCTGGAAAGTTTGCTTTAGAGGAAAAAACTCAATTACTGACATATATTTAGGGCATTACTGGCAGATGGCTTTGTTGGGAAGCTATGAATCCGAATCTATTTGAAGAGTCTACGTGCTAGCGGAAAGAAATCTCTGAGGCTGGCAGGGGAAGGTGTAAGGAAACTGTACAGAAGAAACATGGCAGGAATTTATGAGTTGGGGAAAATGTAGGCTAAATAGAAAGCCTAGGTTGAAAGCCTACATGGAAGAGAAAGACTGATAGTGGTATCAGCAGAGTAGCCTTTCTTGAGGACAGCAGAAGATGGTCATAGTTCATTAGTGAGAGCAGGGGGAAACCTCTTCCAACTTCAATTTCAGTGAGGGCTTTGCCCAACAAGTTTTTCCTAGAGATGTGTTGTTTAAGTGTGGGATGTAAGCTACACCTCCCAGCCAAGCTCCCTGCTCCCTACTGCCTCTCCTCTAACCTCTCCTTGCCACTTGCCCACCTGACACAACCCACCTCCCTCAGGCACCCTGCACACAAGCTCTCCCCCTTCATTCCGCCCCCTCCCCAGGCACATAGAGAATGAGAGGTTACAGAAACAGAGCACCTAAATGTGTGAGAGCACAACTGAATCTAGACGGTGACTCAGCTTGGCCAGTTAACAGTAAGCTGTTTTAGGGGAGGCCTCAGTTTATGACCAAATTCTGTTTGGATCTACTTACTGTGCCGCTTGAATTCCTTTTGCAGCTTGCTGATTTGATTGCTCTTTATTCTGCTTCCAGAGAGAGTTTTCATTTTCTTTGGTTTCAGTGTTGTTTTCAGACTGGGTCCAGCCCTGGCATCAACCACCTACAACACAGAGGATGCACATACAATACTTCTGCATCATGCCCAGACGCTGCCCCAGTCAAGGTACCTGCACTGATTTAGCTGAAGGTGCTCAAAAACAGTTTAGTTAAACCAAGGCAGTTTTGTGCACTGACAGTCTCATGTTTCAAGTGAATCTGGTTTGTAAGAGGCTGAGTCTACAGGAAAAAGCAGCAAACCAGTTTAAAAAGCACATTCAGTTCAATTTATGCTTTCTTCCTATTTTGACAGATTCAGTTTAGTAGGCAATGGTTATTTAAGCCAATAGAGGTTCAGTTAAAAAAGTGACTGCCAAGTAATTGCCCTGGAGTTTTTTTTTTTTTTTTTTTAAATTGTAAGTTTAACTTCCGAATAAAGCTAATGCTAGTAATAACCATAGTTCTGGCTCCCATTATCACCAAGGCTTCCTGAATAAATATTATAACATACACAAAGAATTCTGATCATCTTCCCAGCCTTAGGCCCAAACTGAATTAGATATATCAAAACAGAATATATGAGTAGGAATAGCTGCGAGATATTAGTCTTTAATTATCTGACTAAGCCGCATTGATTTATGTGTTGCTTGAGCAAGTCACCTTGCTTGTTCAAACTATTAAAGAAAAAAAGAAAAGAGAGCAACCAATTTTGGACAGTGGCCAATTCTGAAATGTTTTGAGTGTCATAAGAGACTTCTGGACAAAGTTATGAGCTTGTGAAAACAAGGAATTACAAGGCAGGTTAGTCTGCGACTCCATCCAGGGCTTACACAATCACAATTTGCACATAAGCCAAACAAAGATATACAAAAGTCATGTAACAGGAAATCCCAGGCAGTTTTAGAGATGCTGGGGGTGGGCAGAGAGAGCGTGGGTGAAATAGCAAACCCCAAAACCTTGCCAGTGCCCACCCTCTCCCGCAGAATGGACTAAGGTAGAAGACAAGTTAGCTTTGGGGTAGGGGATAAATAGATAAATAATCAACTAACATGATTCCAGTTTTTTTTGGATCCTGCTGGCAATTTTTTCCATCTTTTCACCAAAAGCACACATGCATTGCAAATATCTCCTGAGCGGGCCTCGTGGAGCCTGGTAAAAAGAACAGCAAAAGTCACTTGATAACAGTTAAAAATAATCACTTGATAACAGAGCAAGAAGCGTGAGGAAAAGAAGAGTTCTCAAGTTCTGTTTTTCAGGCATGACAATTAATCTTGGGTGCTCAAACATTGCCATTTGAAGACCAGGTCTCGCTTTCAGAAAACACTCTTCCATGTAGAAATAAAAGGCATTGTAATTTGCTTCCAGAGGGGTGCTAAAAAACCAGCCCCGTTACCTTCTGTTTTTGTTTTAAACAACAGCTTCAGTGGTTGGGTTGATTTGATTGGAGAGGGAGGAGGAATAATCATATTCCTTGAACGTACATTAGGGAACAGAACTCAGAGATCTGACAAAAGCTTATTCAGCTCTTAGCTTTCTCACAGAGCTTCAAGGATGAGTAACAAATACCATCTAATGCACTGCTGCATACGTGTAGGATAAAGTTTCAGAAACAGTAGTCACTGGAATGAGGGCAATATTTGCTCCCTTCTAATAAGCTTTCTTCAGAAATCATCTCTACAGCTAACCCACACTAAAAGAAATATAAAAGGGATACATAGTAGAGTTTTCCAGCTATTTCAATGAGAGGACTTTGAAGCATTTATAGATGAATGGGGCAGGTTCAGATAAGCCCTTATTTGCTCAGTGTTAAGACTGCATTTTTACCTTGGCAAACATATTTCAGATAGCAGAAGACCAAAAGCCCCGGTATATTGCAAACTTCTTTGCTGTTGTTTATATAAAAAAGCAATGGGCCTTCACACAGTCTTTCTACTGCCAAGGACAGCAGCCAAGAAATACGACAACAAAAACTGTCAGCACCAGATTTATGAACAAAAATCCATGGTCAATAGAAAGCAGTATAAAACTGTATGTGAAAGGAGTGTTTCTAGAAGAAGGGGGTGGGGAGAAGAGGGAACAAGAAAGAAGGTAAAGACTCAAAGATTTACACATGTAAAGTTAAGCACTTGAGACAAGAGCAGCAATACTGATAAATACACATTTTTTAAATACGATATAGGTAAGTTCCACTTTGGCCTAAGATTTTGATGAGAGTTAATCTAACAAGACCAGAAGGAAAACAGCAGAAAACGTCAACAACAGACTTTTCCCTGGGAAAATAATTTTTTGGAAAACTACAATATAAACAGTAGAACTTTTTATTGCCTCACAAAAAATTCAAAATAAACAAAGTAAAAAATAATTACAAGCTATCACAGAAGAATTTGTCTTGTTGACAATTCAATGACACATTTAGACAAAATTTCAATGTTTCAGAAAGTTAAAAGATCACAGCAGCTGGTACAAGAAATCACTGGTATTTACAGTTTCACTTACCAGTGCTTTCAAGCAACATTACGTGCAACTTTACCTAATTGGAAGGTTGATTACTTGATGCTTACTTTTCATCAGAATGGGTTTCCAAGGAGAAGTTTTAATAACATATTGATAGGCCCTATTTGAACAACAGCACTAATACCCAAAACAAGGTACAAGTTTTGTCTAACATCCTTGAATCTCCAGACCGACCAAAAACCTCCATGGATCTGTGCTGCTTTCCACCTTGTGCAGGGATTTACACCTCTAAGAAACACGACTAGATCACTGCACATGCTGCAAGAGACAGGAGGCATCAGCCTGACTTGTCACTGCTGTCATCTACTGCAGCTCTCCAGTGGCAGCCACAGCAGGTTGACAACCCAGCGGTGCCACATGCGGCAGCCTCAGAGGAGCTGGCTCCTCCGGCATGGCACTGGGACAGCTGTGAGGAGGCTGGAGCCTTCCCCCACCACCCACCCAAGCCAGCCTCGCAGCAAGAGGGACAGCATATCAGGTGTGTGGCTTGGAGACCAGCACTGCAACTGACTGCAGTGGTGACTAAAGGAAGAGTCTTACCCAAAACAGTTCTGGAAATCCTTTTCATAGCGTTTACTGTCAGTGAAACGGGAACTGGAAGATTTAGCTCTGCAAATACAGCAGCCCTCTATACTCCGATACATCTTCGGTTTGTGAAAGCCAAACATCTTTTCCTCCCAGCTGTAGCCTATGGAAACAAACAGGAACTGGTGTTACTTATCACTTTTAGATACTGAAAGAAAAACCTGCACAATTCACTAGGCAAAACAACACTAGATTGCAATTCAGGACAGGGAACTGATAGGTCAGGCCATTGCTTTATCTCGCATTGCCTCAGAAGAACAGATGCACCTAAAACACACTTCATTATTTCACAAAAGAGTGAACAACTGCTGGAATGTCAAGCAATACCCAGCAGGACTTGTGACAAGGGCACTGACTACACAATTCTCCTCCAAGGGCACATCTACAGCAGCACAACCCAGAGGCGCAAATGCAGCCGACGCGGCTCAGGACAGCTGTTTGTGTACCTGCAGCAAATCCCGGGTCACAGCAACGGGGTTGTCGTCATCACCCACCACTGCTGGAAACCCCGCTGCCAAGCCGTGCTGAAAGCGAGTAGGAGTAGCTTCAAACGAGCTGCAGCCATGCCCCCAGGCTGTGGGGCAGACATACCTGAAAAGCCGCTCTGAAAGCAGCAGGGTGGAGCCCTGCCTTGCCTCATCTGGAGCACGGCACCCGGGAGCACTTCTCAACGGCCAGGCCCAGGCGAGCGGCCCGCCGCCTCCCGGCTCCACACGCCTTTCCGTGAAGGACAACCCGCTGCCTGGGCTAGGAAAGGCCTCCCCACCGCCACTGCTCCTCAGGGCCCGGTTGCTCCCCAGCGCAGACTCCCTTCAGGCCCAGTGTGAAAGGCTGTCAGAGGGCACAGAGCTCCCAGAGCGCTTGAACAAACACAACCGAGCAAAGCGTGTGTTTTCCTGGCGCTGGGCTTGGACGCACACAAAGTGCTTGCTGGCCACGTGGGATTTCTAGCGTGTTTATGCCACGGCCATCCATGACCGCTCCCAGAAGGGCTCTCTCTCAACAGGCCACGGTGCAAGGTCTGCCCCAGTGACCCCGTGGCTGGGCAAACCTCTGCCACTTGTCACCACGCGCCAGCTGCTCAGAGGAGACAGCCCACTGGTGACAGGAAGCTCCCTGAGAACAGGCTTCCACTGCTGAGAACTTCTGCTTTTAAGAACTAAAAGACGACAGTGCCGTGCAAATAGCACACAACTTTCCCCCTTCCCCTAACAAAAGGGTTAAGTCCTGCAGAAGCTAACAACAACAACAAAAAGATGACCTTTCCCCATGACAAACGAGATCCAGTAGCTCAGATAGGGCTTTCTGGACAGCAGCATCTCCACCACTCATGGGAAAGTCCGGTCAGAGGGAACTCCCAGCCACCTCTGTCACAGTGACTGCCATGCCCCGGTAAACCCAACTTGGCTTATTGGTAAATGCATGTGGTACAGGGGGTCTGTCCACAGATCTTCACCTACAGGAGGGCAAGGGAGGGACTTGTAATATCCTCCATAGGGACGGAGAAAATTAACCTGAAATCTCCAGTCTGCAGCACCAAGACTTGCCTCATTGTTACAGCAATAAAGAAATCTGAAAAGCAGGGTCAGGTGAGGTTGAAAACACAGTTTCACAAAACAACCATACCTAGCATCATGCTTACATTACTGACAGACAGGGGTTACAGGTGGGCAAAAAGTTCCTGTGCATTTTTGCAGGATCGCAACAACAGTTAATGAACCACCCAGGCCTGGACACAGTCCTCCACAAAGAGGTAGAACTACTTCCAGCAACACCCTCTCCCTGTGATAGAAGATCAGAACACGGCAGCACCACAAGACACACGGCCAAGGTTCTGAGGCTCCAAAGAAAAACAGAAAATTGAAAGTTTTATCTGGTATTGTTGGTCAATACTCTCACACAATCTATTAGGACAAGGAACCCCTACCCAGCTGAAAGTGTACACATTTAAATTTCAGGCCAGCACATAATAATACAAGACCACTGGGTGCCCACGGAAGTTGTCTCCTTGCAATTACTGCTACACAAACACATAGAAAGACACAAGTCACCCTCCAGAAAAGCCATTGTGACCAAACCCCTTGCGGAATGTGTTGAAGGCAAAGGGCTCGTGCACAAGCTGAATGCTGAAGAGATCCTCCAGGCTCAAGAGACAGATGGAGGGGATAAGTCTTCCCCTCCCTTTTCGTCACAGGTTTGAAGCACTGCACTCCTCTCCTCTGTGCACATTTGCAGCACAAGCTTGCCTCAAGCCAGGTTCTCCCAAGGATGACTTGCACACACATCCAGCAACATCACCCTAAATGCTGCCAGGCTTCTCACAAGACTCGCTGCTCCCTCCATTAGCACAGCACTGGCTTGGAGCAGCTGCAGTAAGCAAAAGAAGGTGCCCGGCTAGAGGCCTGCTGAGGGAAGGTTAGACTCAGAACTACTTTCTGCTTGGATGTTTTCAGGGGCACTTAATAAATGAACTTGAATGCTCAGCCAAATCAGGTTACTATCCCTGGACTGTCAAGACAAATAAACAAAGGAATGTCTAGGCAGACACCTAGAGTATGTATTTTGTTTCTTAGCATCCAGTGTACCCCTTCAAAGGGGAGTGTCTCCTGAGGATACTGTTTAACAAGCCTCTCGAGATCCAACAGCATGTTCGCCTGGGAGTTTCCAGCTACCAAACAACGATTTTAGATTGTTTGACTACCTCAGTCTGTAGTCTGGTACTCTTTAGAAAGCCAAGGACTAACTACGGGCACAACATTCATCAAAGGTACAAAATTTAAGCAGCAAGAACACCTTGACTGTTACAGGGCAAGACATAGAACTGATCTCAACAATTTCAACCAGTTTCTCCCAGAAATCCACACACTGACGAGATGATCTCTGTCACCAGCTGGTATTTATACCACAGTAGAATAAGAAGCATGTTTTACAATTAATGTTCTGGCAAAGGCTGGCATCAGACATGTACATTCTGAAAATATTTTGTTTTGCATCGTTGCCGCCATTCTCACAGGAGCAGCCTTTCAACACAATCTTTCAATAGAAGGGAAACTAGTGCCATCTGTTTCCCACTTGATGAATGGTCAGCAACGGTATTACCATATATCATGCCTGAATGGGCAAAAGCTAGTAGCAAAACCACAAGTAAAACAGATTTCTCTGACAACTGCATCGAAGTGCAGTTATAAATGGAAGGCGTCAGTCCAGTTACACATTTAATCCTAAACAGTTGCCATTTGACCATTATACACTAAATATTGTCAGCTGGAGAGCTTAATAACTAATGTAGACTGCATTTGAGTCTAGAAGTACTTACCAGCACTGCTAAAGTGCTCTGCCTCAGCTTCCATTCTAAACCATAATTGTGCGTCTAGTGCTGGAGTTGGCACTACTTTTGTATAGTCTTAAGTGTAGTCAGAAGTACATGTGACTGGGCCATTTAAAAGGTTTAACCTGAAAGATTTGCAATTTAGATCTCAAATTAGAACCAGGGAGTTAGCTTCTCCAGCTGCTGTAATGCAGTATAGCTTCCCTACTACTGTAACTCCTGAATCTTAGCTGTGGAAGCTTAACCACATGAAATTTGGGGCAGATAAAAAGATGTCGGGTAGGAATGTAGATCCACAGAAGTTAAAGGCATTGCACAAGATAGTCCTGCCAAAATTAAGCAAGTTATTTTAAATATATGAAGTCTTTTAAATCAACAGCTGCACAAAAGCGAAAGGGACCACTTACCAGAAAAAAAAAAAAAACAAAAACAAAAAACAGAAATCCTAGTGGAACGTATTTCCGTTCTGCAGAAATGGAGATTTACCGGCACTATATAGGGAGCACTATTCTTCCAAGTCAGGGAGAAAGTGCTCCTCTTCTCTGGTCTCCCTGTAAAAGGAGAAGCTGCTGATCCCCCAAGTCCTGCTTTAAACTGCTTTAGCAACTTGAATGGAAGGAACAAGTTCTCTCCATACCTCTGCCCTCTCACTTTTGGAAGAGCAGAGAACACAAGAGTCAAGCAGAGAACAGCAGAGTAGGTGGGGAAGAAAAAACACACCCTGCTTATTACATTTGTGAAAGGCTGCTACAAAGCAGCATGCATCATATGCGTGTGAGAATTGTTTCATGCTTTCGTTGCCTGTCAGGACTAGAAATTGGGACTCAGTTTTCTTTGCAAAATTTAATTTGATGATCTAAATTAAAAGGTATTGCTTCAGATGCTCATTAAGTTTTCAAGTTAGGGAAGAACTTCTGAACTTTTCAGATTCTTAAGAAAAGCTGAGCCACTTTCATTTGCCTTTCCAGATTCCTCCTCCATTCTTTCTGATCACCCAAGAAGAATGAAAAATCTTATAACAGAAAGGAAGGAATTCCTAGAGGGCAGGCACATCTCCCTTTGTAACACAATTATCAGGCCGGTCAGAAGGCACATGCTCACCTGCTTCTTGTGAAGCTGAAAGAGAAACATTCCCCCAGGTTACAGGAGAGCAAAGGGATGCCAGTCCTACTACTCAATACCTCTCTCTCTTCCCATCTCCTCACTCTGGCCTGGATCACTAACCCTTTGTGCAACTTAAAACTTCTAGTACCCTGTCAGAGAGAAGAACCCCTGCAATTAATTCTATTTCCTCCTTCCGTGTACAAAACAGCCTTGGCACAGCCTCCCTGAAGTTGAGCTACAGAAAGCTAGAATCTAGCCTACATAAGTCAATGCAGCCAGTTCCTATCAGGAAAAATTCACAATGCTCATATCTACACCATTTCATTAGAAATGAGAAACACAGCCAAAAAACTTTTTTTTTTTTAATTTTAAAGGAAAAAAAAAAGCAAACACCTTGAAATATAGAAAGAATCTACACACTCTGGCTTTTACATCTGCAAGTGTATACACCCAGACGCATGCACACACATGAAAAATGCTTCCAGAGCTGTCTAGTGCGCCAGAAGTGGAGTTGCCTGCCTAGCTAATGAACTCCTGGGCCCGTCCCTCTGCTGAAATAAACCGCAATGCCTCTACTAGAAACCAACTGTAGGACAGAGGACTGTGCATCAGCAAAGGAGCTGAGCTATATCAGAGACCCAATGTAAACATACCACTCGCTGAGTTTACATGGTCCAATAAGAAATTTGGGAATAGAAGTTAAAATTGGACCACAGAAAAACGTATTTTAACATGCCCAAAGCCAGAACGCTCTGAGGAAGAGATCAACCTGACTGGAATTTGAAAACGTAACTTCAATATTGACAGAAGCTTTTTTTTTTTTTATACCGGCATCCATCCTTATAGCTCAAACTAGAGTGACTGATTTCCAGCAACAACAACCTTAGAATTGCATGTACTATACATTCTTCACACCTCCTATATCCTCATGTTTTCCCTCTGCTTCCCTTTCTCTCACCACCCAAAACAAATTTATTTGGAGAAAAGCTGTGTTTGGCCTCTGCTACAGTCCAGGCACATCAGAATGAAATAGCATCCCGTGGAGTTTTCACTTGATGAGCTGAGCTAAAACAGTAAAAGGTCAAACTACATCTTCAGGAACCTTTCCTCTGCCAAAATAAGTAAGCTAACTCTCTTGCTGGTAGTCATCTGCAGCTACTGTTGTGCACTCAGTGCTGCAGTGGAATCTAGGCATACCAGATACAACCAGCACCAGCTACCAGACCACAGATCAAAAATCAAAATGGACATTTCTTTCCCTGAAGACCGGACGCCCTTCTGGCTGGGTCACAAGCTGTGAAGCGAAGTCTGCTGTCGTCCAGTTGCAGAGCAGCCCTACTCTGCAAAACTGCCCTACTCATCTTCAGTGGGAAATAAGAACTTAACCCCTTTAGACAAAGAAGAAGAAAAGCTAAAGGCTAAGCCACTTGGGCGTTCCTGCAAACTGCTATGCGGTTAGTGCTCCAGAAGGGATAGGCCAAAGCATTAAAACAGTAATCAGTAAGATTTGCATAGGGAAAAAAAAGAAATCCCAAACCTGTCCCACCTGCAGACATTCCATCTTGAAAGAGGACTTCCCCCCTGAAACTCCTATTGCATAACTAAAACCACACTCAGCCTAATCAGGAGCCCTGCAAGGAAAACCTGAGATGTTCTCAAGCAAGCTCCTGGAGTTCAGTCTGTGATGCTTATCTGAGTACAATCACTGCAGCTGTTATGATGCTGTCTGGAACCACCTGCTACTGAAAAAGCATCACGGACACTTGAGATCACGAGACACTGAACAGCTATTTTTATTTTTTATTTCTTTCTTAGAGAGGGTAATATACCTGATGGGGACTGCAACAGAAGTAGTAAATATTTGGCAAAACAGCTGAAGTGACTTCACTACAAAGGACACATTTCCATGTCTTCAAGTAATATTAGTGGTCACTTCACGTGGACTTTGGACCAAGCACATTCTACAGAAATTCACGAGCTTGAGTCATGAAATGGAGTCCCGCCCCTGCACTCTGCTTAACCACTCAGTTTTCAAGGCCGGGCTCACTGGCTTCTCCTTTCTGCTAAAAAGCAAGTGCCACAAGAGGTGCAAGTCTGAAGCAGAAGTTGGTTGTAAAGCAGGACTGCGCGTGTCGTTCACCCCACTGTGAAAGAGACACAAGTCACCAAGCGTTAAGAATCAATGCAAGGCAGACAGTTTGGTGACACAGAGTGAGCTGTTCAGCATGGGCAAGACAGCAAACTATCACAGTTCTAACGCTGTTTATTTTTAATCTGGGTGAATTTATCAGCTCTTTTAACCTGTTCTTCTCCTAAGCAGTCAGCGATGTTTTCTTTTGAAAGGGAAGGCTGCGAACGAAGGCAATTAGCTCCCCTCTGAGAATCCCCAGGCTGGGAGAGAAGCGTGGAGGAATTTTTCCCAGAGGCTCTGGAACTCAATCCCACCTGCCTCCAGTGGGAGCTGGATGCCGTGCACCCGTAGGTGTGTTTGAATATCCTGTGACTTCTTACTCATTGATTCACTGCCACGGGCTGCAGGTCTCAAGAAAGCTGGAATTTACTTGGGTGCCAGGACTTGTGTCCACTGGTGGCAGCAGGAAGACCGCCTGTTCAGTGCCTGCCCCTGCCCTGCTGGGTTCCCGCAATCTTTTTCTTTAAGAAAGCTACACAGGGAATCTGCCTACGTGCAAGCTGGGGAGATGGGGGTTTCCACAGCACGTGCCTGGCGCACGGCTGACAAGCAGTCCCACCTTCGGAAGCCAGCACGCAGCAGCAAGGGGTTTGCTGAGGAACCGCCACCCTGCTGCTTTGCCTTCTGAGAAGGGCAAAGAGATGTCTGTGCTGCCAGCTCTCCACCTCTCACCAGCGCTGAATTCAAGATGAAGAAAGAGCACTGCAGCCAAGTCGTGCCCAAGCAGGTTCCTCAGCCTCCAGCACAGACGCAGCGCTCCTCCGGCTGCCATCTCAGCTCGGGACATTTCTCCCCACACACACGTGGGGACGGCAGCAGGGGCCCTGCGCCAGACGGCCGCAACGCTACAGCGACAGGGCGCAGCTCCAAACTTTCTCGCAATTATTAGCGAGTAATTCGGGTCCTAAGGACTGCCAGTGCGCGGGAGAAAGAGAAAGCTGCCTGGCGGCGGCAAGGCTGCGTGCGGGACGCACCGGGGCCGGTCCCGCCGGGGGAGCAGGGGGGGCCGGGGGCAGGCAGGATCCGGCCTCGCTCGCCGTAAACAAGGGGCTCGGCAGGTCCCTTTAAATCCCTTTTGCTGCACACATCCGGAGATGGGTGC
>VXAA01005705.1:8885-105920 GCA_013399115.1 Anseranas semipalmata | reverse complement strand
TTTTTTAATTTACAAAAGCCCAAGTTTCAAATTTTTCCTACTGAATCTAAATTCATCGCACTCAACTCTTCTACTCAGAACTTTTTGGATATTAAAAGTTGGTGCCAATATTAATGCCGTAAAGTTTTGTTCCAAGTTCTGTTCTTTGTCTTGCCATTAAAACTTTTTATTTAATTATATTGTCTTTGATTTGTCCTTAGCAGTCTAAAGTGTTAGACTGTGTGTTACGTTATCTTTGAAATAATACCTGGTGTTTGGCTTTGTATAGGCTTTATAAGAAAGGTGCGGCTTTCATATGACTAGAATGTGCTGGCTGTTCAAATGTACTGACAACTTCCTGTCAACTTCTTTTCCTCTTTAAGCTGATCAAAAATCTTCTGGTACACTTTAACAGTTTCTTATGCAAAGTAATGAGTACTCTTAGCACTATAATTCAGTCTTGTGTGCATTTAAATTGCAACTAGATAATAAGAAGTGATTTAGAGAGGTAGCCCACCTCACTCCCCTTTTTGTTTTGATGGAGAAAATCTCTTTTTTTCTTTTTCCCTTGCCACTGTTCCCTCCAACACGCACTTGTTTTTTTGATGATACCACAATACCACACTGTTCAGTGCCTGCCGTTGCCCAAAATAAGCTGTCTTGTGCAAAGATAACTAGAATGTGGCTGAACAGTTGGAGAGAACTGAGGCTCTCTCACATTTGAAAGGAATAATGTATGGTATGGAAAAACGCTCCGGTTTCATTCATTGAGTCATCAAGGTAACTATACTCTGAAAAACAATCATTTATAGTTATGGGAAAGGTACTTTGTGAAGGATTTCTGAATCTGTATATCTACATGGGCTGGGACTGGGCAGGTTTCAGCACATATCCATATCTCTGAACTATGTTCCTGCTTATTTCAGGTGGATGGTGACTACAAACTGATACCTTATTGTGTCTGTCTGCCACGGAGTTCATGATCTGTCATGTTTCTGATAGACTTACACGTTGTGATTTTTTTATATTCATTGGCCATCTCAGCAGAAGGCCAGGGGTGAAATAGCAGGGGAACTGCAAAGTCTCTGTCTTAACAGCAAAGGTCAGACACGTGAATTATGACTGACGGGGTGAGTAGAGCTCAGAAACATACTGAGCCACCGTAGCCCTTCAGCAGTTCTCAACACTTATTCGCCAGTTCTGTACTTTACACATTGCTTTCTTCCCTGTGATGAAATTTTTAGCTCAGAGGGAGAAAAAGATATTTTAACACCTTAGGAAAACACAAAACCTTATCTTTTTGTGCCAAGATGACATTATCACTCATCATTTGATCACTTTCAAGAAAATATTACTGAAATATATTTGCTATGTCTATTCATTGCCAGAATGTACACCATGGCCTGCCACTGCTTACTTACAGATTTTGTTTTGCTTCTTTCTTTGAATTAGAGCTGTAAACAGTGCTTTTTCTGAGTAAATGCACTATTTGAATGATGTGATTGTTGAACACGTGGCTGTGTGGATGTAAACAGTTCTTGAACTTCATGTCTCGCGTTGTAAGCATCTGCATTGCATGGTGTCCTGTACATGCTAGTGTATGATTAACCTTACTTTTAGCACTACAGAGACTTTATTTTTAAGAGGAATATTGCAACAGTGTTTCCTGCAAAAGTATGTGAATATATCTTTACAGTTTTTGGTAATGCCCTTAAAACGGAGGTTTAAAGTGTAGCCTAGGTCTTGTTTGACTTGAATGGCACAGCTACTAATTGAGCTAATGGCACTACTGTAACGAGCCGCATGCTGGAAAATGTCTTATTAGTGTAGTTTTGAAGGATTCACACAACGCTCCTGTTGGATGTGCCTGTGCCACAAGTCTAACCTGGGCTTCTACCCGTATTACCATACTGTAGTTGTAGCAGCCGTGACTGGTGCTTGGTTAGGTTCAATAGCAGCAAAAGGTTTAGATCCCAGGCTGGCCCTATCTGAGGTGCTTGTCCAACCAAGGCTTTGCCATGGCAGTGTAGGCAGATGGACTTGCCTGGCGGTCATCCCCAGATATCCTTCCCATAACGGTGCCTGGAAGAAAGAGCACATTCTTCTGTAATTGATCAGAGAAGAATTCTTAAGCATCTCAGCACAAGAACTGCCCTGTGAGCTCTCTGAGGCAAACGCAAAAGTTTGAGGAGGTAGGTACAAATATGATCTACCAAATATGTAATTTAGACTTCAGTATTTGGTAGCTTTAAATATTTTATAGGTTGGCCCAAAGGCTCAAGCCTGGGTGCTAGTTGCCTGGATTAACCAGAGACAGTCTCAATCTTCATAGAAAACACAGGGGCAAAAAGTACTGCAAAGATTGTCTAGCCCACTCCTCTGCCCCAAGGTGAGACCTCTGTATCTGTCATACCTGATAGAGGTTTGTCTGACTTGTTCTCGGAGACCTCCAGGGATGGAGATCTCTAAGATCTCTGCAACTTTGTCAGACAACTGTTCCACCGATTTCATAAACCTTGTAATTAGAAACTCTTTTCTTAACATCCAATCTAAAGCTTCCTTGCTACAAATTAAACCTGTTGCTAGTTGTCCTACGATAAGTACTCCTGTATACTGTGAACATTGAGAAGAGATTATTCTGCAGCCCTGTTTTCTCACATTAATTTTATTTCAAGGTAATATAAAGATGGCCGAATTTAAATGGTAGATAAAGTATTAAAATTTGATGTCAAAGACTGCAATTATGTGAGAAGATGGAGCCAGATTCTTCCTGGAGTTGCAACAAGCAGGACAAGAGGCAACAGATACAAATTGGAACGTGGGAAATTCCAGTTAGCTGTGAGAATTTATTTATTTTTTTCCCCTTTTGCCCTAAGGGTGGTCAAATATTGACACAAGTTACCCAAGAAAGTTGTGGAACCTTTATCCCTGGAAATAATCAAGACTCCGCTGGATGAAGCCCTGCTCTAACTGGAGCTGCTTTGAGCAGGAGCTTAGACTACGTGACCTCCCCAGCCGGATTCCTTCCAACCTAATTAGTTCTGTATTTCTGTATCACATCAATTTTCATCCAGTGTGTAAATTCACATACGTTTAAAAAAAAAAAAAAAAAAAGTTCCTTGAACTTGATGAATATATGTAGCTGTTCTTACTGCATGTCCCTAATTCTGACTTTATCATTAATTTTAAGTTCTACAAAAAGTTAGAAATCAAAATTAAGCCTAGTGTCTTAGTTTACCACATACTTTTTTATAGCATGGTTTTATTTCATACTGTCTTTATTTCATATGTATGTTATCTAAGTAATATCAGCTCAGCATGTGTGTGGATGCTTGTTGAATGTCTGGTTTAGACCTAATAGTTAGAAATGAGAGAAAAAGATTATTTGACTTTGGGGAGTCAAAAGAGATGAAATATTACTGCCAACTGTGAATTTTTAAAAAACTGAGAGTTACTTCTAAAAAATGTGGTTGTTGCTGCTCACAGCAGTGAATGAAAAACAAAACCAAAATGTTTTTGGAGTTTGCATGGTCAAGATTTTTCTTGTGGAACCCAACAGCAAATCTTTTTCTCTTTGACAACTGTTTGGACATTCTTTGCAGTGAAATTTTAGAGGAGAGTACATAGAATCTTCTGCTTGCCCAGGACGCTTCATTAAATTAA
Organism: Anseranas semipalmata; assembly: GCA_013399115.1. Taxonomy (NCBI): domain Eukaryota; kingdom Metazoa; phylum Chordata; class Aves; order Anseriformes; family Anseranatidae; genus Anseranas; species Anseranas semipalmata. Next base: position 102,278 of record VXAA01005705.1, on the reverse strand, counting down.
TGGTGTTAACAACTGTATGTGTTTGGGAAGACATTTCAAGGTCATCCTATCTAGTGTCCTGGTAAGTTCCTCTGTTGTACCAAAGATTTTTAGAAAAGATGATCCTGAAATGTGCTTCCATCTCTACTACTGTAGTTCTTCAAAGAAGATCTTGAGCAGGGAACATTGTTTCTGGATGAATGAAAAAAGAATAGGCTTAAACGTTGCTGAGTCTGGCACATAAAACCACGGAGGAGACAGATGAGGAGGAGAGTAATGCCAAAAGCTGTAACCTGACATTAGAATTTAACTATGGGCGGAAATCACACTGTCTCACTATGTTCCCAGTGTACTGCCTGCTTGTGCACACTTTTTTGCATTGAAAAGGTGATTTTGACCTTTTTTTTTTTTAATTTATTTTTGAATATCAGGGAATTATCAAGTAAAAGAGAATAAAAGTCATTTTGTGCTCATAAGCACATTTTCATTAAAAGGCAATGGAAGAGTAGTATTGGGAGAATGTAGAGGAAAGAACAGAAATAAGACAATTTAAATCCATTCTCTCTGGGTCTATACTAGACCTAGTAGTAATAAGATGTTTATATGTTGAGCAAAGTGTGCCAATTCTTAATCTTTAATCAGAGCTTTACAGTAATTTCAGGAGAAAATTCAGAGGTGAGAAATTTGGAAGTAACTGCAAATTGTATAAACAGAACTTTGTATATTATAAAGTTCACTTTGTCATTCTAGATGCTTTGGCTGAGTTTACAATTCAACATAAAAGTTATGTAGCAGGAACTTTATTTCAGATTGTTCCTCCTTTTTCTCTTTGTTTTCATTTGAAATCTTCACCCTTACTACCTTGCTTTTTGTTCACTTGTCAGGGAAGGTGAGTCTGAGTATTTCCTCAAATTTTAGGTAAATACCAGAGTTTCAGAGCATGTTTGTTTTATCTTTTCTTTCATCATGTGGCAAATGAAATGTGTTAAGGTCCCCTCGTTTTTTCAGGAATTCAAATGGATAAACAAATTCTAAAAGTCCCAGTGCTGAACTTTCAACAAAGGCCGCCGTCTTTCCAAATGTTAAATAGTCATTGAGTTTAAATGGAAGTATTAAAAAAAAAATGCAAAGCCAATGCAGTTTAACCAAAAATCCCTTCCTGTTGTTTAACACCTGATTATGAAGCTGTCATGATTTCATTAGTTTTCTAGTTATTCTTGTGTTCCAGTGTTGTCATGACCTGATTTATTTTTTTTATTCATGTCAAAACAAGCAGAGAAAGGAGGATGTGGAAGGGAGACTTTGCAGTATGAAAAAGCCAAAAGGTTCAGAGGTTCAAAGCATCGGTTATTTGTGGAAATACAGGACTCAACTAACTTAAAACTCCCAAAGCCCCCAAGGCTGTCTTTGTTAGTCTTTGTTTGTATGCTTTTTCCTGATTATTTAAAAGCTATTATTTAGTTAAGATAAACAGCTTTTGACAGTTGTGGAGAGATCCCTTGCATCATCTCCTTCTCCACTTTAATTACTGGCATGATAAAAAGAAACAAAAACACTCTGACAGTGTGGTTTTTAAATCCATTTTTCTCATGAACACTAGCAACAGTAGACTCTCAGCAGTTCTGTTTATTACGTATTTCACTGCTTGACTGTACCTTTTCCTGAATTTTTCTTAATGCTATAACAATTTTCTTAAGTCTTGTTCCTAATCTTTCTCACTATGTCCAGTACTTTTTCATCAGGTTTGCAGTTGCAAATAGAGACTTTCAGTGTGTATCGCCTCCTGTTGTTTGAGAATGCCTAACTTCTTTGCCTCATACTAGCTGAAAAAAAAAAACAAAACCCTTTTTCATGTGGCTCAGCATGTCCCACTCATTGCAAAACAAGTGGGAGATTACAGCAAAGATGCTTTACCCTCCCAGAGGAGGGAAATCTGCTGAAAAACATACAGTAGGGACTCCTCGTGGGAACGTACTAATCTGCCAGCAACTCAAACTATTTCGGTGTGGATTTTGCTTCGCATACAAGATTTACATACTGTAGAGCTGTTGAGATCTAATGAGATGCTCAGGAATTGTGAAATGAAACATGGCCATCCTAGCTATGTTGAAAGGTCAAAGCTAAGCCTAGGAACATTGTTAATTTTCCAGTATTTGAGGTAGTGGTGCCTAAATATCCTACTATATACACCCAGCACTTCAGTCTGGAAGAACTACACACTAGTGACCAGAAATCCTGGAGTAGTGCTGTGACTACTTCTTGAATGAGTAAATTGTTGGGGTTAAATGACTTGCTGAGGGTCCCTGGGGTGAATGGGTGAGGATCCTAAAATCCTGATGTCCGTCTGTCTTCTCTCGCAACAGTACCTGTGGTGAGATGAGGTGGATAGAGTGCAGAGGCACATCCATAGGGTCCGCAGGGTGTTCTCCGTTGGCAGCTTCCCCTGTGGTAAGACAAGCCGTCTGTGAGAGATCTCCAGGCGCTCGTCTAGAGTTGCTGCTTCATAATGAGCGTTGGCTCATGGTGAGTGAAACCCGAAATGTCTCGCTGTTGTGGCTGGGAGCTAATCCTTTGTTCACGGAGATCTGTGTTTTAATGCTGTTCCTGTTTTCATTTCATTCACTTGTTAGGGCAACAAAAGAGATTGTATTCCTGGCAGACTGACGCAAACCCTGCCAAATGGGAACCTCTGGCAATGTGAACTTTTCCCACTCGGCTGCCGAGAGGAGGCAGCTACCAGGGCTGCTGCTCGCGGCGTGCGTTAGAGGCTGGGCGAAGCTGGCAGAGCAGCCCCTGGTCCCATTCAGCTGGAGCTGGGCCCTGCATGTCAGGGGAGCTGCTCTCAACAGCAGCGAGCCCTGTGCCGGGCTGCCTGTGTGCAATTCGGTTTGGGGCACATGTCTGTGCTGCAGCCAGAAGTGGATTACAGCCTGGAAAACATACCGAGTCTACTGTTGAATAAATCAGCTCAGATAGCAATCAGGCTTGAGACACGATGTCGTGGGCTCGCCTTCTAAGTCCCTGCTGCCAGCGCTTCTCTGCAGTGGTTGCTCAAGCAAGGCGAGACCCCACCACCCGACTGCACTGTAAATACAGCTTCGGTTATTACTGCAGTCTCTTCAGTCACCTGATTGAAGCCGTAATCTTGTTTCACGCTCTGTTGAGTTTCCCCTCCACGCCAGCCTGGCTGCGTGTGAGGTTGCAGGACCATAGGCTAACTGGCTGAAGGGACCCCAGGATGTCATCTGGTCCAGCCGCCTGCTTAAAGCTGTAAGGTCAGGCCAGGTGACTCAGGGTTTGCCCAGTGAAACTTAGAGTTAGGAGTTGCTAAAGGAATAAAGTCTAATTAAAGCCTTATGAAGTGTGTCCCAAGCAGGAAAGCTCACGGAGGATGGGAAAGGGGAGGCAAAGGGCAGACTGATGGCAGTCTGTGTATGAAAGGAGCTCTCCAGAAAGAGTGCTATGACAGGAAAACTTAGGTCTTTCCTTGCATCAGTAAGGATCTCAAAGGAGATCTGGCAGGTGGGTTTTCACCCAAAACCTATTGTTTGTGTGGTACGCCAGAGAAACTGTTCAGACTGCTGTGACACTGCAAGAGGATCTATTTATTTTTTTAACTGATGAAACTAAGTGTAAATTAGTATCAGGGTCAGTGGCATTCTTCCAGCATTGTGAATATTGCACTGCTCAAGTTTAATTTTGACACAGATGCAGCTGCTCTGTTGAGGTGAACTAAAGGCCCAGACTGCTGATAACTGGTGGGACATACCAGGGAAAGGATTGCATGCGTACACCCTGCACCCTTTCTGTTTTTTTCCTAAGCATTTGCCAGTGGCAGATGTCAGAGGCAAGCTCAGAGAGTGGCATAGGAAATAATAAGTGAAAGTTATTGTGATGTTGCCTTCTGCAATTGCTGTCATACTGCTGCGTTGTTCAGGCACCTGTGTCTGAAGGCTCCTGCTGTGTTAACGGCTTACTGGATTTACAGGTCATGTGCTTTAGTCTAATTACTTTGAATATGCCATTATCTTAAAATACAAACTTTAAAATCTGGGTCAGGAACAGTTTTGTTTGTATAATGCCTGAATAGTGGTTCAGACTTTGGCTTGAGATTTTATGTGCAAACAATAAAACTTCAATAGCTGATGCTGTCTTTTATAGCAAGGAGGAGCAGAGGGGAGAATGTATGGAGAGTAAGATTGATTATATTGAAGGGAAGGAAGAAAGATTTGCATAGCTTCTGTGTTGGAACTTAATATCCACATATATCATCAAGTAAGCATAGTGTAAATGTTCTCCAGGGCTTTATTATGCGAGACACTACTTACGGTTAAAGGTATGGAAGGACCCTTTCATATTAAAACTTCCTGTTCTTTTGATTTAGCAGCAGTTAAGTAAGGAGAGAAAGATTAAAGAGCAAGGAGAGTCTAAATAGATTTCTGTTTCTGGAAACAGAGACTACAAAACAGCTTTTCATGCAGGATATGAATTATGCTTATAAGTAAGAAGCAGTGTCTTTGCAAGCATGATGTCTCAGAGCTGCTAGGGGAAGAATTCCAGATGTAGAGATTTAGCCATGTTTGATGTCTCAGTTCCTAATAGAAGCAAACATTCCTGAATACAAATGTCTTAAAAAAAAAAAAAAGGAGATAATACTAAATAGTTGACAAGTTTTGAATGTAATATTTTCTTTTATAGTTAATACATTTAGTTGTTAATTTCATAGATATTGTAGTAATCAAGAAAAATGTTTATAGCCTGCAACAGTTACATCTGCAGAGAAAACAGTAAGATCTGTGTGCACTTCCTGCACTGAGATATTCCTTTAAGCCTGACAAATTTATGTGAATTATATTAAATCAAAAACTGGTATTGAACAATGCTGAGATATTAATCAAAGTGAAGGATGAGACTATGACAGCAGAGCTTTGAAGTTGGTTACAGTAAATCACTCACGTATCATCAAATTTTGGAAATGAAATTTTCTTCTTGTTTCTGCTTTATATTTCCTCCTGCAAAGTACTTCGTATGAGATAAAGTTAATTGATCAAGAGATTCATCTCAGGTTTGCATGCTACTTGGACAGTTTGTCTAGTGCTAAAGATACAGTCCAGTGCTGTGGTACTCCTGTAAGCTTCACTGTCTTGTATTTCATTTCCAGGAATGGGTCTGGGTAGAGTTGACTTGAGTGGTAAGTCCCTAAATGTTGCAGGGATGACTGCATCCCTTTGTGATACATCTGCAGTTGATTAGTGAAGTACATGGGGAAGCAGGTGGGATTTGTCACAAGTGGGAAAAGAAAAAGGCTGGAGTTTGACTTACCCCACTTTTGAAAGAGTACTGAAAGTTTAATGTGGTTGTTTAACTGTCTTACCTGTATGAAGAAAATACAGGTTGTATGGATTTCTCAAGAACACATTAGTGCCATTCACTTTCTGTCCTCACGTGAGCAGTTCTATTTTCAACACATAAATCTAAGCATTTAATACCAAGCAATTGCATCTACTCTTTGATGACAAAGGTGACAAAACACTGCTTGAAGATTGAAGACCACTGCCCCAGCATCACTAAGTGTTGCTTGCAATTTTTTAAGAAATTAATGTTCCCCCAAGCATGAAAAGGGTGTTCATTAAAACACTTTTTTTTCATCATTAGCATGATCATAGATGGACTATTAACAAATAAGCCTATTTGCTTATTTTAAGTTACTTGAAACGAGTATATTTTCAAATTAAGCTAATGAAAATAATATCTTTCTGCTTGGATTGGATGGGTAGGCATTATCCAATTTGATATCTTATCCAAAGATATTATCGACACAACTAAAACTTGTGCAGAACTTTTTATTCATGTTCTCCTTTCCCACTCCTGCTGAGCAGGATAGACTTCATCTAACTTTATTCTGTTCTAATACACTGGGTTGAAAGAGGGATTGAAATTACAAGGATTGTACTGTAAAGATGAAATAGGCAGCAGTGGCATCTGACACGCTCTATGAAGGCTGAGGCTGGAGAATATTGGTGGGGGAGCTCCCCAGAAATTTTGGTCTAGGAGAAAAAGCACTTGCAGATTGTGAGGCTGAAAATGGGTTTAACGTGGCGTTTGTGAAGCCTACCAGAGAAGTGGCAGCACCTTTTGGGGCATGTCAGTGTTGGCAGAATTAGCATGGTCTTGGGCAACAGTTCTTGTATCTGTAAGAGAACCTGACACCAAGGAAATTCAAGGGTATGAATTGGTGAGGAACAGAACTTGCCTTGCCTCTGTGGTTTAAAGGAGGTGAAAACCTATGTTACTATGAATTATTTTCAGTGGGCTTTTAAACAGCTGTTGTGGATTGGGTGCAGGGAGGTAGTGATGTGTAGGACTTCGGCTGTGTGGAAAACTGCTGTTTGAGCATGGTAGGCTATGGAGCTGTGGGAGAGTACAAATAGATTTTTTTGTTGGTGTTTTTTGGATCCAAATTCTGTTCTTGATTCTTGTTTTTCTTTGAAAAGTGCAGGTTACCCTACGTTTATGGCTGTGTTTGTATCTTGCTATGGTGTACTTGTATGTATTTGCAAGCTGAAAACAGTTCATCTCACAAGCGCGTATAGTTTTGTTCACGAAGCTTTGCTTTTTGAGCAGATTAGAGTCTGAAGTACTTTAGGGTCGCAGAGCATAACCTGAAAGAACGAGAGTGTGAGACTGCCAGTTTGTGGAATTCTCCTACTGGTTTAGCACATGGTGGAACCACAGCATTTCCTTACTGCAGATGGGTGGCACCTAACTCCAAGCAGTAAGAAGAGTTGAAAGTTTCAGGAGCACTAAGTAAATCAACTGTATGCTAACACACCGGTGTGTAATTTCCTTTATATGATCTTTTAAGAAAGAGCTGCTGAAAGCAACTTACTTTTCTTTCATTTTAAGTTCTTAAGGCCTAATCTCATAATCTCCCTGTGGCAGCACATATATGTCAGTAAATAATACTGAACGTACCCTAGTATTAACTAAGAAACTCTTCTGTTTACTTGTCATACAAGGGTGTGAAAAGTTGTTCTTTGCTTGTTCCTCCATTTTTTATTTTTTTTTTCTCTCTGCAAGTTGAAGCAGGGGTTGTTTTCCAGCTGTCCTTCTGTGCTCTGCTTCCCCAGCAGCTGCTTTGTGAATCTGAAGCTTGTAGTGCCCTTTTGGCTTTTTAGTACATAGAGAGAAGAAGAGAGCACAGGGCTTTGATTTTAAAACAAACTTTTAAACAACAGATCTCCTTAAAGAATACAATGCATAGAAGCAAATAAAAACTAAGGAATTTGGGAATGCAGGAAAATGATGGGAAATGTCTTCTTTATCTACTTCTTGTATTTATTTTAGGTTTGTCAAAATGAAGAAAAGAACCATTCCACAGAAGAACTTAGCAAGTCTGAAATCCAAGAGGAGCTGAAAAAGGCTAATAGCCTTCCTAGTTTGACTCCTGGCATAAAAACAGCAGACAAAGACAAGCAACCCCGAGAAGGTTTTTTTCAGTTTCTTGGAAGTTTATTTAATCTCGCGACAAAATCTTCTTTGGTAGAATCTAAACAGTCTACCTTCCAAGATGAACCCAACAGATGTGAAAAGTATTTACAGAACACAAATACCCATACGGAGGACACGCATCCACAGCATCCAAAAACTGAAGAGCCTGTCTGTTCTACAGCTAGAATGAAAGAGGACTCTGTAAATAAAGATGACGTGATCTTAAATAACATTGGGAAAGATACCTCACAGGATCTGCAAAGAGGCCGGAAACGATCTGCAGATGTGCAAAAGTAAGTTTTATAATTTAAAACTAAATTATAAGAAAGTGTGTGTTTGTGTGTGTGTGTAGACAACTACAGTGACAAAGTTCTGCTGAGTGAAGAACAGGTGACTGTCATTTCTATGGATGATTGGAATGTCCCTGACTCAAGTTTGTGCAAATCTCTAATAGTAACAAACTTAAATAAATGGGGAGACATCAACTGCTACAAAATACAACTTTAAAGAAGTTTCTCCAGAATTCTTCTGGCCATGGATGATAGATCCACTGTAGATCCTTGAAAGCGTGAAAGGAGAAAAGATGTGGCACTTAGAAACACATTCTGTATTGCAGGCCTATTTAAAAGAAAAGAAAAGAAAAGAAAATACAACGAGCATATTTACATCCGTATTGTGGGCTAAATAAAGGTTAAAATGTTTGTCATTTTTGTATTTCACTGGTTTGGTGTTTTTACTTCTGCAAGTAAGGTTTCTGCATTTTTAAAATTCTTTCCTGGTTTGACTTAGCATTTTTTGCTTATTTATGTTATTTCCCTTTGTTCTTAGGGTTTTTTGTGTAATGAAAGGAAGGTTATGTAAAATACTCCATTAGCCTAAATATGGAACATCCTTAACACTCCTGTAATATTTCCAAAAAAGATTTCCAAAAAATTGTTGCCAAGGGCACTGATGTGTATTTGGGAGTAGAAAAGCTAAAATACATACAGTGTGGAACACAGACAGTTACAAAATTTTCTGACTCTGGTATAAACATAGATAATAGTATTCCAAAAGTATTTGTAGCTGTTAGGTTGAATATTTGTCTATATGTGGGCTAGTACAGCTTCAGTTTGGAGTTAAGTGTATATGTGTGTGTGATACCCATCCAGTTTCTGACTGGTGTCTAGAATATGAACTTGCCCTCATATGATGAATCTGTAATTGATTTTTACTTGGATTTTCAATACTGCCCAGGACAGATATTTCAGATTTTAAGCGAAAAGCAATGATTTGGGGTATTTAGTAATTCTATTGCAGTACTCCTGTGGTTGGTGAAGGGAAAGTAAGTCTTGGATTTCAGAACAGGCAGATGAACTGAGCATAAACACTTTTTTTTTCCCCAAATTTTAAAGTTAATTTGAGTGGCACTCTATGTATTTATCTATGGCATGTCAAGTGTTTCATCTCCTCCCAGGAGATCAGAGATTCCCAAAGTAGCTAAATAATGAATTTTGCTCCCATACTGGGGATGTCTCAGCCCTCTGTCCTTATTATTCAATAGACTGATGATTTCAGTCATCTGTCATTCACCTTTATATTATAAATTTAATAGCTGCTCAGGATGTGAATAGGGGATATGTTACCTATTCAGGTGAACCTAAGACTGTATTTCCGCCACCAAAATACAGTACTGTTTGTTATTTGTGATAATAGTGGTCGTGTTCTCTTGAGTGCTCTTTGGTTTGGTCTGGTTGTGGCAGTCGACCAGTTTTTATGATGGATTCTTAATGCACTAGCACACCTCGGACTGACACTTTTTCCAAAGTGCAAGTTGCAGCCCGTGACCACTTCACTGGTCTGTGTATAAGAAAGTTTCTCCTCCCTTTGGTTGTTATCTGGAGAGGCCTACGTGCGTTATGTTATTCTGTCTAGTTTTTCTTAAAAGGCATTCAGCAGGCTGGCTTGCTTCATCAGTCTCACTGCTGTTTGCTGTTTTTTTAGTATATTCTGGAAACCAAAGGTGAAATTGCTTGCCATAATGCCAGGGGCTGTGCACATGCACAGTCAAAAAAACCAATAGACATTAACAGCTCTTTCTCACTTTTTACTTCATTCCACATAGTTTCTTCCATATCATATTGCAACATACTTCTGCTGTATTTTCTTCAGTGTTTGCTCTTTTTCTCATTATCTCCACACACAGCTATTGATTGTATTACTCAGTTTATGGTGGCAATCTGTACTCTGTGCAGGTTTTTCCTCACTCATTTGGACTGGAAAGTCAATCTGCTTATGTGCAGTACTCTTGTAATTTACCTTCAGACTCTCCTGTGTATTTGGATGACTATGAATACTGGAGATTCAGCTGAAGGCCCAAAAAGTGGTGAACTCAACATGGCAATGAGAGCCATCAAAGGAGGAGTAGATGAGAGGCAGCCATGGGCACCTCTGAAGAAGTCAGTCTTTCTCTTTTCTCCCAACCCCCTGGATGATGCCACAAGGAGCTGGTGCACATCTCTCCTTCCGCATGGAAACCTCTCACTTCTGCTGCCTTTTCAAAGTGTTCCAAAGCGTGAAGGAGATTTGGTTGACTTTCCATTTTTTTGATGCTTACAGGTCTGTGACTAGGAGCAGGGGGAATGACAATGTATTGAGATGTTTTTTGCTTTCTGTTCATTTTATACTGCTGCATCTGAGTAGATGTTGAGCGGTAGCTAATGAGGTGCTGGGCAGTCTGTATGCACAGTTGAGAAGGTCAGATGGTCTCAGTCTTCAGAACAATGCAGACTTATACATATGGCATTAATAAAAGCTTGAAGAGTTCAGAAGGTATGGGTACTAGCTCACTAAAGTGACCTTGCTTTGTGCAAGTACTTTTTGAGTTATGCTGGTTTTATTGAAATCACAGTTGCAGTTAGCATTTTTAATTGACCATATTTTAATGTTGGCCTATATTGTTAGATAACCTAGGCAAATCGGTATAGATTAGATAGATAGATAGAGCGCTCTACTCTGCGCTGGTGCGGCCTCACCTCGAGTGCTGTGTGCAGTTCTGGGCACCACAGTACAAAAAGGACGTGAAACTATTGGAGAGTGTCCAGAGAAGGGCTACCAAGATGGTGAAGGGCCTAGAGGGCAAGACGTACGAGGAGCGGCTGAGGTCACTTGGTTTGTTCACCCCGGAGAAGGGGAGGCTGAGGGGAGGCCTCATGGCGGCCTGCCGCTTCCTCACAAGGGGAGCGGAGGGGCAGGCGCTGAGCTCTGCTCTCTGGTGACAGCGACAGGACCCGAGGGAACGGCATGGAGCTGTGACAGGGGAGATTCAGGTTGGATATCAGGAAAAGGTTCTTCACCGAGAGGGTTGTCGCGCAGTGGAACAGGCTCCCCAGGGACGTAGTCACAGCACCAAACCTATCAGAGTTTAAGAAGCGCTTGGACTGTGCTCTTAGTCATACGGTCTGAATTTTTGGGCAGACCTGTGTAGTGCCAGGAGTTGGACTCGGTGATATTTATGGGTCCCTTCCAACTCGGGATATTCTATGATTCTATGATTTTTCTCTGTGTGGTTTACCTGTCTCATAGTCAGGCAAGAATATAAAAATGTCTGTTACTGGTTTAAAGGTAGGAGTGAGTTGGTGTATATACAAAATGGAGTATTTCATAGAAATTGACTTTTAAATGTAGCTGTTATAAAATTGGACAAATATTAAAACAGTCATTTTCCATTAAAATTTGTTCTCAAAAGTACAGTGTAGGTTCTGCCCTTTTTGGCTCAGTATACTAAAAAGTTGGACAGCCTCTGTGCGACTTGTGTATGTTTTTCTTTCCCTGACTCCACAATGTGAGCTGTGTTTTTGAAGCAATTACTGGAGAGAAATTGAAACAGTAAGGTGGAAGCAGAGGTTTGCACTGTTTACCTTTTAAAAAGTTCTAATCAAGAATACCTCTTTTTTTATGTTATGAAGGTGATTATGTCATTTTTGTTCTCTTATAGTTCATAAAAGTTTAAAGTATGTGGAGCAGGATTTTCTTCTCTTTAGTACCAGCTTCTTTACTAAATGTTAACTAAATAATTTTCATTTAGCATAGTTCAAGTGTCAAAGTACTCCTGATTTCTGAGAGATGGCCTGATAGTTTTGTACAAGGTGCTAAGAAGTAGCTAGATGTGGATGCTAAAAACACATGAACAGCAATGGGGAAAAAGATGTAGCACAAAGGAACAGGATGGTCTGTGGATACCGTGAAGGAAAGTGGTGGTGTGAACATGGTCTGCTAATCTCTCGAGGATCAGGTCCCAAAAGGCAAATGAGACACATTAGTGATCCATACATGTTCAAAGGCACAATTGATTCCATTGATTTTTACATTAAAATGTGGTTTTAACATTTATTGTAGAAACAAGTTGAGACGTAGGGCTTTACGAATATTTGTGACCACTGCAGACGTATTATTGATCTTGTAACTGTTTCCTTTGTCATAAGGAACATTCTAAATGAATTTGTTAATTCTAAACTACTGTTAAATATTAAATTAGAGGTTATCTCTGGTTAGAGAGGAGGCTACAATGCTAAGTAAAAGAGGAACAGTTGTTAGATTGCATAATCCCCATGAGAGTTGTTTCTTTTTTTTTTTTTTTTTAAACTTGCAAAAGTTAATACGTATCAAGTAGTCTCAGAGCATCTACCCAGACAACTTTGTTAACCTCATATCCTTAAAGGAATATTTTGCAAAATACCAGGAAATCAGACTGCTCTGACCTGTAGACGGAGGTGACTTCTGCCCTCAGTGGGAGGCCTGGCCTTTGGTAGAGACTCAAGTTTCCAGGCCTCGAGCCAAGCAGAGTGGAATTTGTGGACTCAGTCTGTGGAGTGCGTGTTTGGTGAGGGACAAAACGTGTAGGCTACTTTATTTCTCCATCACCCTGGCTGTCTGGCTAGCTCAGTGGTAGTTGTACCTTAAGGGCTTCTGGTCCTTTAATCCAGACAGTAGCATGTGGTAAAGGAGAAGCGTAGGGGACAAAACCATGATAAATTGGACAAAGTCTCTAGGCAACAATTACTGTGGACAGTAATGTAATAATTGCAGCACTGAAGATGGGTGAGGAGAGTTGGGTTGGCTAAGTCTACGGTTACTGCATCCATTAGTTTTCCAATTGTCTGAGTTGGTTGAAGACAACCTTGCCATTGAGAAGTGAAGCAAGCAATTGGGCTTGCCCTGTTCTGTAAAAGGTTGGTGATGAAGGGGTGAGGTCAATAAAATACAGTGGTAAAATAACGCTCATTTGGCTGTCAGTGGGAAAGAAAAAGACAAGGTATGGGCTACTACATGTGGAAAAATCTTTAATCCCCAGGGGTTGAGGGCTAAGTATAAAAGTGGAAAGTTCATGTTTAGTTTTAGCGTTTGCACTCCTTCTTGATGAATTTAAAAGCCAACGTTTAATTGATGGAATAAGCCCTAAAAGTAAAACCAATGAAATAGTGGAGATGCACTTCACTTAATTTCTCACCACTGAAAGTCTGCGTGAGAGAGGTCAAGATTTCATAATGTAGGAGACAAACACAAAACATGGGTTTGCCCCCATTATCTTTCTTGCATTTAACTAACAAGCAACAATTTGGCTTCAAAACTGAGGCTGTTTCCCTAAGACCCCTGAAAATGGACTTCCTGCAGTAGGTACCTGCCATATTCTGAAGAGTACCAGTTATGGTAATGGGCAGTACACTCTACAGGTGACTGAGAACATAACTCTAACAACTTCTTTTTCTTCAGGGGAAAATATATATGAGTGATAGCCTAGATCTTTTCTGTTGACTGTTTACCATTTGCCTATCTTCTCATACTTTTTTTTTTTTTTTTTAACATCCAGTAGCAGTAAGTGGATGTTGTGTATAGTGAAATGCTTAACAATAGTACTTGTGAAATTGCATAGCTTGTTTTGGAGTTCAGCAAGAAGCCTTGTTGCATTGCTGAACATGATTGATGAGATGAAAAGTTGTCGAAAACTCTAGATGTTTTGACTGTAAAATCCTGACCATTGGTTAAGATGCTAATACCCAAATTTAACAAAGTATTTAAGATCCTGACTTCTCCCTTCTGTTATGAGCCTTGTGGACTTGGAAGTGAGAAAGAACTCCCAACCCACAACTGCATGGATTTCCTAACTGTAAGTGGAAGATGAGAGGGGGTGATTTCAAAAGCAATGTTCAAAACAGTCTGCTTTTACACTTTGCACCCTGCCAGGAGCCAAGTCCTTGTAATAGTTTAGCTAGAGCATTGCAAGCTATTTCATTCAGAAGGGAAGGTAGCCTGGAGGAGAGACAAATTTGAGACCAGGTACATATCTACTAGGTTATACGTTGTTGAGTTTTGTGAGGTTGGAGTTTTTTGGATTTTAAAGTCTAGAAAACCAATTGCTACACATCTAATTGCATATTGTTTTCCCATCTTAGTACTGTCAAAAAAGCTATCCTTTTATTTTGCTCTGTTAGAAATGCAGATGATAAAATCCTTCAGATGAATCTGGTTAATGTTTGTCTTTCAGAGCTTGTCATTCGCCTTTGTATTACTGGTCAGATGCAGTCTTGTGGTGATGCAGAAACACAACCATTAATTTGTCTGATTGATTGTGTATTGTGGTTTTGGTTCAGTCAGTAGTAGCAGCATTCATCTTTCTCAATATGATGCCTTTGGCACAGCATCAAAAGTAAATGAACAGAAAATAAATCACTTAATTCCAAGCGATGGTCTCACCAGGTAACTCCTGAGGAATAATGTAGAAGAGTGGGGAAGCTAGTGAGGCATTTGCTGAAAATAAATCTGTCTTGTGAACAGAGCCATGTCGTTCTCTGTAATTGCCTAACCAGGACCTATTTTACATACAGGACCTGAACATTTTAAACCGCAAATGTGCACACAATGTAACAGTGTCCATCCATCTTTGAAAGCATTTGTTGGGAGATCACAGCAAAAAGAAGAAAAGAGTGACGTGTCAATTACTTCTATTGTAATATACCTGCATAAAGATTCCCGTTGCACAGACATACATCCTTGATGCAATTTGCTGCACAGGCACTTGGGGCAGCACAAGGAGGAGTGGTGGGCAGCGGTGAACTGAGAGCTTGTGAAGACGAGGGCTGTGCCAGGGTATAGCAACCCAATTCCGAGAGCCGGGCGCGTTGATGCCGGGACTCCGCTGCAGGAGAAACACGGGCCCAGGCCTCGCCACCGGGAGCTGGGATGTGGGCCAGAGGAAAGGTGGCTGCTGGCACTGAGAGTTGTGCCTTTCTGGAGGATGAAAGCTTCTAGTTTAAGAGTAATTCATAACAGATGCATGATGCAAAATTGAACTAAGTTAATTAAGCTGAAAATTAACTCTATGTTGTTTTTTTCCACTGCTTTTTATTGGCTTAATGAGATGTGCAATGTAGTAATTAATAGCGTCTGTTTCTTAGAAAGTGCCATTTTGAAGTTCAGGAGTGCTTTGTACCTGCAGTGTAATTGTTCAGGCTTCCTTGGTCTTTCTTTGCCAATAAGGGCTTATTCCTCACACCTTCGCCTTTACTGTTGTTGGGGTGTCAGGTAGCATCACAGGGACGATATCACTGGGTTCCTGCTTTAATCAGGCAGATGGGCTGCTAGAATATAGAGTCATCTTCTGTCGCCTATTCAGAGTGAGCCCAGCACCTGTGTGATGCTCAGAGGCAGTTTCTAGTGTAACCTCCTGTTGCTATATCTGCCTAACTCCTGCTGGCACTGGTGTACATGAAAGGGAAGAATAATCTCTTTGTGCCAGGCACCGCGAAGTCAAACACATCCAAATCTGCACGCTTGCTTGACAGTAGAGGGATGTCCTGCCTTTAATTCCTCATCATGTGTGAGGAGGGGCTAGAAGGACTGACTTTCTTCAGCCCAAAGAAGAGAAGGCCAAGGGGAGACCTTATTGATGTTCTCAGCTACCTTGTAAGGAGCCTTTGAGGAGATGAAGGCAGACTCCTCTCAGAGATGCACAGTCTTGGGAGGAGAGACAACAGAATTTTGGAACATTCTGATACTGGGAAATGCATGTTTACTGTAAGGGAGGTCACGTACTATTGGGTACATGCACAGGGTTCCTATCCCAAAGACATCCTCAGTGGCGGCACAGCAAGGCCCTGAGCACCCTGATCTTGTTGCTCCATACGGGTGTTGAATTGGATGATCTCCCATGGTCCTTCCCAGCCTCTCGTATGGTTCTGTGCTCGTCCCCACTCCCTGCCCCCTAGAAAAGGCAGGTCTTGAGCACCTGAATATCTGAGAGCCTGGCAGAGGGGGAGCTGGCTGAGCTGCATGAGTTGTGGGGGGCGAGGGTGGCACACAGGTATATATGCATGCATACTTCCCACAGCTATAGGGCAGAAGGCTCTGCTGCAGCTGGGTACTGGGGAAAGAGGGGAGTCAAGTGCTGGGAGTGATCCCAGACCCTGTGTGCTGTTCTGGGTCTTGCAGACCCAGTGATGGTGGGTGAGCCTAGATCTGTCCTTTCTTCCTTCAGACTGCAGAGTACAGCTACTTGCCCAGATGTGGAAGGTAATCAAGAAACAGTACCATGAAAAGCCAGGGAAACGAAAAACATTCCTTCCAAGGTCACAGAGACAACATTTGTTTTTATTAAAATTGTCTTTGACTCTTAATTGTCCTTATGGAACATTAGCTTTGAAATTTCCTGCAAAATCAACTGTGTGCAAATCACTGTGTTCAAACCAAACTTTTGACCTTTTGGAATATACAAATGTTAAGTCCCAGGACACTAGGTATTTCAAACTTCAGATTTAAATCATGAAGCTATCCCCTCTGGGTAAAAACTAGTTTTCTTTGATCTAAGTTGTATATGGCAACTTTTCAGTTAGCCCACAGTGGCTCTTTTTCAATAAGGCTTTTATTTTTTCCATTTATAAAGAACTGACATGACCGTAGAAACCAGCTAGCTGAATAAGTTGGAGTCAACCGGAAGGTTTTTCAAAGTGACTTTGAGATAGTTCTTTCCAGACAGAGGACCTTAACATAATTTAAAAAAAGTTGTCAGTTAAGTAAGCAGTAGAAAAAAACTAAGTGGGAAAAATTAAAATAAACTATAGCATAATTTTAAAATAATTAGGGAGGGGTTGACAAGAACCACAAGAAACACAGTGATTTAGAGCAGTGGTTTTCAGCCTGTAGGCTACAGACCTTTCTGGTCTGGGAGCTACTTCTGAGGGGTCTGTGAAAGGAGATCAGGGAAAACACGTGCTTGTAAGCTTGGAAAAGTAGGAGGTAGCTGGACTGGAGAGAGCATATCTGGAAGAGTGAGGTATGGAGGGGAAAAAATGGCTGTTGTGTGTCTTGGGAGAGCCAAGCGTTGTGTGCTGCCGAAAGAGGCCCGCCAGCAGTACGCTCGTGCTTCAGCACTGGTTGCAAGGGCTTTCTGGCTTGGCTGCCGGCTGTGCTGCCTGGGGACCTGAGGTGGTGTATCCACGTAGTGCTGTAGCACCTGGAGAGATCTTCCTGGCTTTTTTTTGAAAATAGGCTAGGGGTGTCTGCTTTCTGCTCTGTTATATGGTACAAATATGAGGAATCACCAACTTAATGACGTACGCTTGAAATAGATGCAAATAATGTACTCTATTATGGGTGCACTGAGATGAGGCATTCAGGGTAGTGAGATTCCTCCTGCTTCAGAGCTTCAGAACCAACAAGCTTGTTTTATAACTGGTGCCGCTTTTAGGGCAAGTTATACAAGATATCTGTCATACGAGATGTGTCAGAAGGTGTACCCCTCCCCTCCTTGAGATAGCCCCCCTTGAACTTTTTATTTCTCTTCCAGAATAGAAGAAATCTCTACAAGCACCTACTTTTGACAAATTTAATGTAACTCAGGTTGACATCTTCTCTTGTTGCTGTCAAGCAGTCTTCTGTGAAACTGAATTTAGGCTTTATAGGGAATTGAATAGCTTCCTATTAAGAAGGGGAAGAAGGAATCTCCCAGTATTTGACAGGTGACAGAACTACACACTAGGTTCTGTGTGTGCTCAGGCTTTCATTTGTGTCCTCATATGAATTGAAAGAAAAAATTTGCAGAGTTTTTAAGGTAAGCTCTGAAATGATGTATTCTTTTGGTGATCAGAAATGATTTGTTACTTTAAAAGTCTGTGAAACAAGTCCCTAGTGACATTTTAAAACAATTTTGCATGACAGAGCCTGCTTTTAATGTGTTTCATAAGACTTAAAGCAAGGGTTAGAGCAAGCCAACTGAGTTGCAAGTGCCACATAAGAGCATAGGTTTTCATTTTTTAAATGTCTTGTTGCATGTGAGCGTTCAGATTGCAAACACTTCTGTGTGCTCTAAAAACAAATGCAGTAGGAATAAAAGGTCGGCTGACAAAATTGTTATAATGTGCTGAGCAGCAAATTCTCGCCCAAAGGTCAGAGATCCCTAAGTTGCCATGTCCGCGGAGGAGAGGTTGGTTCCTTTTTAAAACAACATCCAGTGCAGAAACTCTTGGAAGAGGCAAGGCTGCAGGAAAGCAGGGCTGCACGGCAGGAGATGCTGGCAGAGGCTGACCACGGGATGAGGCTGTGCAGGACAAAGCGGTCGGGATTGGGTTTGTGCACAGAGCTCCATAGGGCGCATTGCTCCGAGTCTTGCTCAGATTTCGACTACAAATCAGTCAATCAGAGCATAAAATTCCCTCAGAAGACAAACGGAAAGCAAAAAGAATTAGGAGAAACGGTAAAAGGCACGTGATAGGCAAGAAGGAAGTTCTGTGTACACTCGTTTTGCCTGACCCTGTGGAATAAATGGTAGAACCCCTAGTTGGGATCTGTAGCTCAAGTCAATGTAAATATAGTACCCCTTAGTGCTGGGTTCTCCTTTTCATCCCTCTATAGGCAGTCTTGTCTAAAATTAACCTATTCATCCCATTTCTGGATGCTTTCAATTTAAGAATTGCTGAATTCATGGGTGAAAATTGAAGGCAATTTTGGGTGTGGGAGACAAACAAAGGTATTTTCCAGGTTTGTGTCAGAACACTATATTTATAGATAAATTCTGAATTCTTCCCACTGCATGTCAGACAAAATACCAACTGCAGAATGAAAGATGCTCAGTAAAAATTAATTGTCATTGAGCAGTTTATTCAAAATAATGCCTTGTTTGTGGTGGAAATGAGTGTATCTTGCAATACCATTTAACAAGGTCGCTTTACGTACATATCATTATGGTTTTCCTCTTCAAGATTTCATAGAACTTGTTTGGAGAATTGGTGCAAGCCTGTGTTCTGTTTGTTTTCTTAAAAGAAATTTTATCTGGATTCAGGACTGTTGTGGACTGACTTTTATATTTGAGGTTGACCGAAGTATGGGAGAATGGATGGTTGGATTTTTTAAAAATGTTAGTAGTGGTTATTTAAAACATCTTGACTCTATTGCGACTTAACTGAAATGGGAGAGGTACCCAGTAGGGTTAACTCTGGGTGAGAACATGATCAGGTCTTAGATTCTTCAGACTTATTTTATTATGGCTATGTCTGTTTCGATGCTGAGTGAATGTAGTGTACTACAGAACTCAGCAATTCCTTCCCCTAAGATTTTTAGGATATCTGGAGCTTTGGAAAATATTTTTCTAATACAGAAGATAGTTTTCTGTGAGGATGTGGAAAACAATGTAACTTTTTTTTTTTTTTAATAAGGAAAACAAAACAAAACAAAACCATAATCCTTTATTTTTTCTCTATTACCCTTTCTCCAACTGTGTTTTGTTTTCTTCCAAGCAGAAATATGTATGCTTCTTTTAAGACATGTGATTGCTGAAAATAGCAACTTAAATGGTGTGTGTGATGTTTAGCAGCTACCACTGTTGGAATCTCTGGAAACCAGACTAGTGGTATAGAAGACTGAATGCATCTAGCTTTGCAAATGCTTGGGAGACATGGTGTTCACATATGACTTTCCTGTAAACCCTATATTGAGATTCTGCTGTAGCCTTCATTAGGGATTACAGTGTATTTAATCCCCAATAGAAATTTCATTTTCCAGTTCTCACCATGTTTAAATTCCCATATTCAGGTATTTAGGCATTAGCCTAAATATACCTGGCACATAAAACATGCATATAAATGAGTGTTTTTATCCCTGTTCTAATGTTTATGCATATGAATAATTTTACTGTTAGTTTACTTTGACTCTTTGCATGTCCAAATATTGCACAAGTTTGCTTGTGATTTTAAATAGTGCTAGTCCCTCTCCCAAATAAAATTAATATGGAAATTAGAATCTGGGCATCTAAAAGCTTGACAGAGAAGAGATTCTATTTTAGATTGGTAAATCCACTCCTTTTTTTATATTCTTCTGTACCTATTGGGAGAATACATACTCAAAATGCATGCAGACAGTATGTGAAGTTACAGTTGCTCAGTGATACTCAAATAAACAAAATTATTTATTCTGTTGTTCAGTTTTCCGTAGTGAATTCATTTACTATATCATGCTTAAATTACTTGTCTTTATAACTGTAATAACTTCTCAATAAAAATGAACTAATGGTAAGCTGCAAAGAACTTTTGAAAATGCTATTAAGATACTTCTTGGCTACTGCAATGCTTTCGTATTAGAAATCAAAATCTTAGCAAACTATTTTTCAAGAGACTCTTCTAAATGACAATTGCCTAGGTAGGTGAACTGCCACTTCTAGACAGCATGTTAGCAGACTTAGGGTCAGACTGGATAAGTGTTTGAAAGGTTTTGTTCTTATTTTAGGTGGGAGCTAAAGCAAAATAGAATTTAAGCACAGTCTGAGTGTCTGCTTTGCTCTAAGGTGAAGAGCTGATGTTCACGTACATATAGTCACTGCCTGATTTTTGCAGGAGTTCTTTAAACAACAAAAAAAAGGGGGGAAAGGAGAGAAGCATTAGAAAGGAAGGTAAGCATTTATTCTGTCAGTTAATTTTAAGAAAGAAGAAAAACTTTCTTCAAAAAGTTCTTCGGAAGCTTCTTAAGAAAATTGAAAGTGACAGGTTCGGAATTTATCCTTAGAATATCAGAAAGGGCAGTGAAAAATCAGGATCACGGTTTCTCCATGGTGATTCTTTTTGTTGTTAGTTTTTGCATTAGGGTAGGTTTTTGATGTTGTTCTTGTTTGTGTATTGTTTTGTTTTGGGAGGGAGTTGTTTGGTTGCTTGCTATTAAATGCAAGGCTGATGAAAGACTGGATCTACCAATTTCTTGTCACATTTCTAGGTTTCTCATATTGGTATTTCCTCCAGCATTTAAGCAGTCTTCATTTTTACCCGATCTGTTTTCACTCTCTTTCCTTACTACCCTGTGGTCCAGTAAGCATCCACTGTTGTATACTTTCTTTTCTCCATGTGTTTTGCTTGTCCGGTCTTGTACTTTAGCACTGTATTGAAAGCCTAGGTAAAAAGTCAAATTTCAATTCAATATTTTAATGAACATTAGTACAGTATTTTTTTTTTCAGTATTAAAGTATAGGCCTGTTTTAGTAGAGTATAACGTCTTCACAAAGTGTGCGTGTTTGTGTCATCGCAAATGTTGACTTGCAGTGGCTTTTCTAAATAATAATTCCATTGTCCAGTAGAAAGCAAATGACAGAAGTTGTTTATAGCAACATCTATTTCTTGCTTATAGTTTGCTGGCTTCTTTCAGTAAAAGATAGTATCAGAAATCCATATTTAGGAGGAGCAGAAAAAGGAGGAAAGTAGTGTTGCATGCAGTCTACAGTTTCTGTTAGCCTTTGGAAGAAAATGGTGATGTACATCATCCACAGTTTGTATTAACCTTTATTATAATCACACTAGCTATTTGCATATTCTGTTTTATGCTGATAATGATGCTCCTCGTTACAGGCAGATGCAACAGAAACCACAAGCACCCGCAGTCACTTACGCAACGTATCGAGGTTCTGCAAGGATTAGGCAGCTACTGAAGAATCAATCAGAAACAGCTGAAAAAGGAGAAGAAAGTACTGAGAACAGAAATGCTTCAAAGGTCAAAGAAAATGGAGAAATCCAAGCAACCATCTCTCCAAAATCAGGACACTTAATAAAAGAAAATGGAGAAGATGAGGATAGAGATCATGAAGATGATGTCGTAGTAAATTCTTCTACAGTTAAGATGGAATTGAAAAAGTCTGGTAAAGCTCAGCATTGCTTGGGTAGCAATAAACATGAAATAAGTCCAAATGCCTCAGCTTCATCTACTGAATCATCTAATGAAGTAGACTTAAAACATACACCAGCTTTAGAAGCAACAAAAGTTAAGAGGGCATATTCACTAGATTCATTATTGTCATCCAGTAGAAACAGTGAGATCCTATCCAATTCCACTTCTCAGGTTACCAGTTCCTTTAAAATGAGTTCTGTGAACAAGTTATCTGGAAAAGAAGATGGACTGGGAGGAGCAGAAGTTCTGTTTCAAATGGACAAAAATGCCACTTCTAACTGTGATAAAGAAATTTGTAGTAGTAAAGAATCTAACAAGGAGTCCACAAAAAAAATGCAAGATGATTGTTTACAGTCACCCAAATCAAATAAGACAGTTAATGAAGAGCTACAGGTTAACAAGGGGGAACATTGCTGTAATCATCGAATGGATAACCACTCAGAGCTAACGTCAGATGTCCAGGAGCTTCATTCCAGTACCACTACATTTCAGCAACAAGCAGATCAGTGTACAGATAGTGCAAATAACGATAGTGATCCAAGAAAAAGCAATGCACAGAAAATTATGGCAGCTGCAGAAAGAGAGCAAAATCCGCAGAGCTTTCTTGCTACTACTCTTTTACCTTTTAATGAACAAATACCTACCCCGCTTAGCATGGAGTCCAGAGGAGAAAAGTGCATAGCCACAGGTAATCTGACTGCTTCAGTGGTAACTATTAAAAATGATAAAGATACAGTCATGGACCAGGGAACTTGTAATGAAGAACTTAATGAGTTAGGGAAACCAATGCATGTACAAAATGAACACCAATTAATCCTTGCAGAGAATTCTAAGGATACTGCCACACAACAGCCTGGTTTACCTTGTCTGGAAAAAATGAAGGTTCTGTCTGAGGTTGCAGTGGAAAATTTTGCCGATATATTGTCATGCGTACATGGGTGTGAAAGTGTGAAATCTAACTTCGATGAGCTGACAGCACCTCTCTCTGTTACTTATGAGTCTTCTTTTGAAACTGGAGACTGTTGCTCAGCTTCTCTTCATCCTAGCTGCAAGTCTGAAAATAAAACTGTAGTGAAAAGAGGAGTCAGTTTAAAAAATGTGAGAGACACTGTTTCTCCTCCTGATCTTGAATGTGAGAAGAGCAAATCATTTGAGCCTATAGATATGAGCCTCTCAGAAAATTCAGTTTCTGTCCATGACCTTGGTACTGTTTCGCTTAAAACTGTGCAAGACGTTCCTGCAAAAGCATTAGTTATACTTGCGGAAGATAACATAGCAAAGCCTGCACCTTGCCCTTTAGTCAAAGTTGACAGGACAGACGATCCTACTCCTGCTGTTTCTAAAATCGATGAAGCTGGTATGAGTGAGATAACTGTTGTTCCTTCTGAATCTAAGGATTACAGTTCTGAACTTTCCTCTCCTATTTCTAAATCGCAAGAGAAAAATGTGGAGGTTTCTCATTCTGCCCTGAGATGTGGAGGAAGACCTTTGACCAACCATTCCCCTATCATTTGTGAAAAAGATGTTGATGTAGACATTGTTTCTGCATCTCCACCTAGTTCTGAAGATAGGCATATTAATAATTCTTCCAAGAATGAAAACAGTAATAAGCATAGGATATCATCCACAATACTTTATTCTTCATCTGACAACCAAGGAAAAATGCTTTCTCCTGCCACTAAGTTTGAAAATGGCCAGATTGCTAGATGCTCTGCTGCTTCTGAACAAGATGGCTGTATTTTTCTGGGTGCTGAGTCTAGGAGAATAATCCCTGAGGGCAGAATGACCGAGACACCGCTTTGCTCAGAAGACCCAAGAGCTTCATGCCCAGCTGTTTCTCTGGAACCTGAGTTTACCCCAGCTTTGCTCCATCATTCTGCTGCTGAAGGAGACGTGTGGGATTTTTGCATCCCTACTCCCCCTTCACCTACTCTGGAATCCAAAGAAGCCTCAAACCTTTCTATTTCTGCCTTGGAAACATTGGGCATTGTTCAGGAGAGCAGAAATTCCTCTGGTCATGGAACTGGTGACGGTGCAGAGGAGGTATCCTCTGCACAGCAGGCTGACGGCTGTGTCTTCGTAGAGGCAATGCCGTCACCCATCTGTCCTTTGAAAACTTTGGAAGCAGCATCCGATTCAGTGCGTACTGAGAAGGTGTGCAGAAATGCTGTGGAGCAGGTGAATCTTTGTAACCAGGCTTCTGGTAGCTCAGAAGCCCTTTCTGAAACAGATGACCAAACAGCTGCAGCACCTACAGAGTCAAATGAGCTGTATTTTGAGAAAGTATGGAAAGATACTTATGGGGAGGGACAAGAACGCACTAAATTCCAAGATGCTGCTCTTTTGTTTAAGAAAGCTGAGGAAATAGTGGACTCAGTTCTACACTTGGCTATAGAGGAAATAATAGCAAAACAAGCTGTTGGTGTCTGCCAGGTTTGCGGGAGCAAGGATAGTGTAATAAATACAGATATTCTAAATGATCAGAAAACTGGAACTGTGCAGCTGGAAGCAGAAGAAATCCAGTCAGCTCTGCATTCATTGAAACATTTTAACGAGAGCAGTAGAGGAGGCTCATATTCATTTACAGGAAATGAAACATATGATACAAATAATCAAGATGAAAAGATACCATCTTACATCCCTGATAAAATTGACCTACATAGTGCACTAACATTAAAAGCAAAAGAAATAATTGATGAAGTTATTAACTCGGCCAAACAAAAGCTAACATCCAGTCAGTGGCAAGGCAGTGACAGTAAAAGGCATTCTGAAAAGGTTGAGCCTAAACCTAAGGCTGAAACTCCAAAGATTTTAAACCTGGATAGCGATTTATCTGCCAAAGCACAGGAAATAATCAAAGAACCAACAGGGAAGGTGGAAACTCGGAATGTAAGTATAAACTGTGAAAAGGCAGATTGCTCAGGTCCTCCTTTGCTTCCGAGTAGTATGGAAAACAGCGTAGATCAGCCCCAAAGAGGTGAAAAGATACCAAATAATGCATTTACATGTCAAACAAATGGATTTCTACCTACCGGTAGTTCAGCACGGCCAGAATCAGCCCCTGTGATACTAGCAAAAGAGGAACATGATAAAAAGGTGTATGAACATCTGGCTGCAGCAGAGATGTGTGGCAAAGCTGGATTAGCAGCAACTAGTAGAAAATCTGATGCGTCTTTACATTTAATGAACAGAGATGCTGCTGTGACTGAAGAGATGCTTCTGCCATTGCAGTTAAAAGATTCATGCAGTAATACAGAGATGCCAGAGTACCCATTGCTGCCAACTGTAGATGTTAATTTGTTTTCTTTTATACCTGATGAAGAAAGTATCAGCATGCAGAGTGAATCCAAAGACAAAAGAGGTCCTCAGGGTTCTCTGGAAAGCAGTGCAGAGAACAATCTGGATGAACGCTGTGGAAGAGAGGCTGCAGAAGTATTTGCACAAGTGAAAGCAACCTTAGAGGATTCGAAGGTAGTGGAGAATAAAGAGGAACTAGCAGAAGGGGCAAGTGAGACAACACTGTTTAATATTGGATTACATACACAGTTCGTTGCATCTGAATTGCCTGCTACTGGAGAGCACAGTGAAGGGAAATACTGCTTCAACACAGTCTTTGCCCAAAATAATGAGAATCTGAAAGAGGTACAAATGAAGGATCAGAACATGCAGAAAAATGATCAGCTTGAAGAAAATGATCTGGACTGCAGCGATGACATGAAGGAATCAATGGATCTTTCAGGCTTTTCTCCACTAATTGAGCAGTGGGAAAACAATTCTTTTACTATCATTTATGAAGGTGCCCTTCAAACTGAGAACAAATCTGTCTCAACTGATGATATGCAAACTAGCTCACTTTCTTCTTCTGATCTGCCTTTGGAGATGGGTCGTCATCTTATGTGTGAAAGAACAAAGAATAAACATGAGCCAGCCTGTCTTTATGAAAAGGATAACAAGTTGAATGAAGCAACAGAGAGCCGTAGTTCGGAATCATTTCTGAGCATGGAGGCTAAGCGCTATAGAATATACCCTTTCTCTTTGTCTCCAATATATGAAGATGACAGCTCCCAAGAAGACTTGCTGTCCACAGACGTGTCACCAGAAGGCCATTCTAGTGGAATATCTAAAGATAACACTGACCATGCTTCTGTGCTATCCCTTCTTCAATCAGTTTCTGAGCGCTTACAGTTTACTACTCAGTTCAGTGAGGAGGAAGAGGAGGGGATGGAGGAGGAGGAGGAGGAAGAATCATCATATGAAGGAAATGTACTTGATGCTGAGAGAGAAGAACAAAGTATTTCCAGTGAGTGGACAGGGAATTTAAAAACAACCCTTCAGTCAAATGACCAGAGTATATATCCATTTCCTGAACAATCAGCATTTTTTTCAAAAGAACAACTTGACTCTAAGGAGCAACCAGAACTGTTTCAAGATGAGGAAACATCTCCTGGACAAACATATTGTAAGCCAGTTTCACAGAAAGCTGATGCTGCTCTGAAGCATACTCCTACAAGTGTGTATTACCAGTATCTGAAATCTGCCAGCAATTACTACTCTGAGAAGGGAACCAGATTTGGAAGCATTCTCCAGGATATGTTGCAGCCAAAAATTCACTGGTCCCAAGATCATGCCATGCCAAAACTGGGAGAATTGTCAGCGGTAAGATGTCATGTCACATATTAATAATCAAAGTGATTATGCCAGGTTCAAAATTTCTGTCTTGCTACTTCCTCCTTCAGCCACTCCCTTTTTAAGGTTAATTAGGCCGTTTAAGATCATAGATGTAAAAAAAAAAAAAAAAAAAAAGTCTTCTGATAGAATCATTGAAAAAACATAGTATTCTTGGTTCACACAGATGAAAGTGACTTCTAATTGTAAAAGAGAAGATGTGAACAGAAAATATAATGGGAAAATATGTATAATGGCAAGTATGTATAATAGCAAAACAGACTTGACCATCTGAAAATCATGGAACTGCCCTTTGTATGAATATTGTTCTTTCATTTCTTCCACTTCTGAGATTAGCAGAGCCGTGTTTTCCAAAAAATATAATTATCTACTTATTGGGTTGTTTGATTCTTTCATCACAAAGTCTTCTATAGCAGCTCAGTTAACAAGTAATATAGTTGCTTCTGTAGATTGGCACTCCTTTTTTAGTTTATTTAAAGCAATGGCAGATGACATTTCTTCTGATATTTAGAAATCAAAAAGGCTGCATAGACCAAATGTGCAACCAAAGAAGCAGGTCTTTTCATGACGTTGGGAATGTTTCATTCTGTGATAGGGGTCTGGTTTGGTTTTGCCACTGTTAAGACATGCGTCTTTCTGTTTGCTGGGAAAGGGTGATACGTTTCCAGAAGTTATAAATTCTATAATAGTTCTTCCTTTCTAGCACTTGCTGCTTTCTGCTGACTGCTTAATTCTGTTAAACTAGTTGCGCCAACTCTGAATGACAGTAAGAAAAATCTTAGTTGTTTCTGCTAATTCCACTGGCATACATTTATTGGAGCAGTGGACCTAGAATAATCTTTCCATGCTTTGTGCTACTGTTGTGGATATTAATAGTTGTTTTCCATGTCCCTTTAATTTCAGAACCTAATTGACAGGGCAAGTCTCAAATACAATCCAAGACCAGGAAAGGTAAGCAGAATTTGTGTGTCACACAGATCAATATGACACATGGAGTAATTTGTTATACCAAATTTTTTTAATGGA
Source organism: Anseranas semipalmata (assembly GCA_013399115.1). Classification (NCBI taxonomy): domain Eukaryota; kingdom Metazoa; phylum Chordata; class Aves; order Anseriformes; family Anseranatidae; genus Anseranas; species Anseranas semipalmata. The sequence continues at coordinate 74,924 of VXAA01005705.1, read as the reverse complement.
AAGTATCTGACCTTAGTTTAGTTTTTTGTATTTTAATGTAACATGTGCTTGCACATGTTAATAATGAGAATGTATTACAAAAATCCTGTCACTAGTAATCTTACTATATTTCCTTGTCAGTAGCTGCTGTTTTATTTCCGTAGAGTGCTCCATAAAACAAGAAAATGTGTAGGATATCAGTTTAGTGGGCACAAAATGAAGTAGGTTTTATTCCACGCAAAAATTAACTGTCTGTGCTGTATGTTGAAATGGGCCTTCATTCATATGCGTTGTGTGTTGTTTCAGATTATTATTTATGACATTCATGGTGACAAAAGTAAACAAGAAGTTCATTCTGATGTGCTAGATACCACATCCTGGATCTTTCCCATTGGAGCATTACTTAGGATAATTAGAGGATGGTAAGAAATCCAGGTCATATTTAAACAGAATCTTTTCAAAAGATTGTATGTGTGTTTTTTCTTGTGATTTCATTTCTTTAATTTATGACACACATCTGATCTGCAAGAATCTCTTTTTCTTTATAATTAGACTGATAACAAAGAAAAAAGCATAAGTGCTTCAAATGCTGCAATACAAAAATATTGTTTCTCCTGGGAACTAGCTTCAAACAGAAATTTCCTAATAGAACCACGTGTAAGTTTAGACTTCTTGCCTGAAGTGCTGAGGCAGGAAAGTGATAATCATCATGAGAAATATGTATGTGGCAAAGGAAATCTTTTTGTTTTTTTTGCAGTTCAATTTCATTACACAGTAGCTGTTGCAAAAAGAACATAAAACATGCAATCTCAGCTGCTGTTCTGCTGTTTGTAATGTAGCATTTAGAGGACTGTGGATGCAGAAGGACATACAAGTACCTTTAAGGCAGATTTTTGCAGGTGTTTCTCAATGCACTTGTAAAAAAGCTGGGGCTGTTACCATGCCAATTGTTGCATTGGAATTTACTTGGTGGTGCTTACAGTGTAGGTTTCTGACTCTTGGCCATAGGAACAATGTATGTAACATTTATGCAGTTTTGAGGCAGCCTTGTTTGGTTTTGCATACATTTCTTTCACATCCTAAGGAAACATTGAGTGCCATCATTAGTATGTTTTATGCCTTACATAGTATGTACTTGAACAGAACATGTTTTGATATGTCAGTTAGTATGTTTGTTCTAGTAAAATAAGGCTTTTTATTAGCATAGTTACTGAATTATATTTTTATACATTTAATATTTTAAGTTATGTTAGTCTACTTCCTGGAGGAAAAGAACGTATACTTTACTTTTAAAGCACAGAAATAAAGTCACATATGTATCTGAAATGAATGTGACTCCTGAGGGAGAACATAAGAAAAGGCTTATAATTGACATGATAGGAAGAGCTTGTTACTAAGCTTACCAGCAAAAGTGCTGTATAAGGAGAGTCCTATCTAATAGCAACAACTCAGTTTGTGATTTCATTATTACAGTTGGATTTTCTATGAGAAACCAAAGTTCCAGGGTCGGAAACATGTACTAGAAGAAGGAGAGACTATACTGGATCACCTTTGGGATCTTCCAGGTGTGAAACATCGTCGAAGAAACCTCGCAGTGGGCTCAATCAAACATGTAACAAAGGTATAGACTTTGTTAACAATATATTCACATACGTAATAAATTTGTATTGGCAACAGTGGTGTACTATTAGCAATGGACAATGTGTGTATACTGTGTTAGTGATTTTGTTCAAATTTGTTGTGAATCAACTTTTTCACCTACAAGATAAATCCCAGAGCTTTAGTGGCTGCATGTTTACTCTTTGCTATTAGTTTTTGTGCTAAATTTCCTTTCCTTCCTGAAGGTAATGAGCAAATACAGATTATCTTTCTTTGCCACCACCTTTATCTCACACAGTGATGTTTAGATGTTTACCTGACCAGTTAATTAAAATTAAATGGAATCGGTTCATAATTTTTTAAAGAAGTGCTAATCTTAAGCTTAAAATACCTACTGTGTCTCTGTGGTTTCTATTTTGGATGTTAGTAGCTGGGATTACAATCCAATTTGTACAGCATAGCCTTCAAAAATTACTGTTGCTGCCTCCACAGCTTTGTGTCGACTCTTGGGGTTCCATGTGGACAAGTGGTACACCTACAGCATCTGGCTCTGCGTACAGCCAGAAGATTGAAAGGCATTTTGTTTAAAAGATAGGAATCAAATGCCTAAAACTAAATATAATGCATCCATTATTATTCAATGAATGAGGAATATATTTACCAGATCTTGTGATTTAAGAAGAATTAGTGCTCTTTTTGTTTAGCATAACATTCCTGTTATTCACAGTGCAATAGCCCTTTATTGTGAGCGAATTATTATTTGTATCACAATGTGAAAGTGTTTCAGAAAAAGTGCTGTTTCTTTGTACTCTGTTGGTATACCAGTCATTTTAAAATTGATGACTTTTTTGTCATCAGTACAGGGGCATAATGTCATAACAACAATTAGAAATACTTTTTCATTCTCTTAAAGACTTAAAAATAAATAAATTCAGAAGAGGTTAGTTGAGGGCATGAGCAATGAAGCTAATTTGCTTAGCTCAAATAAATGCTAAAAGCATTTGAGCAATATGGGATATGAATATTGATTGATAATGTGGAAGACAGGTAAATAATTAAAAAAATCCAGTCATAACATGTAGAACTATGGTCTGAAGCTGGAGGAAGCTCAGCGTATTTTGGGTTTCTAAGAAAACGCTTGGATAGGAAAGACACTGGTGTTAGTTCCATCATGCTTGATAAAAAAAATTTGTAGTAGAACTAAGTAGGTTGAGTATTGTTCTTCTTCCAGTATGTGCTTCATTTGTATGGAACACAGATGGAAAGCTTCCTTACGGTGCCCTATTTTAATAATCAACACTATTTCTCATGTAACTTAAACCTCCAGTAGATATGGGTGGACTTCTGCTATTAGTCCCTAGTGTTGTATGCAGCTAGTGGGGGTATAGAACTTGCTAAGCAGGGTTTTGTCCTCTAAACCCTGACTTGTGAAATCTCCTTTTTCTTAGGTTTTACATCAGCTGCTGTGGAACTACTTTTAGAAGGTAGTTTACCAAAGTTCAACCTTTTTTTTTTTTTTTTTTCTGAAAAATATAGGCTTTGTTTTTTGTCAACAAATAGCTATTTCTATTTCAGGCAGTTTATGTATGTGATCAGCAGGATCACATGTTTCACTGCCATTCTCTTTTTCATAGCCTGAATAGCCCAGTGGCTTGTCTCCTGCCTAGTTTGGTCATACTAGCTGTGTCCAGCTTATCTGGCTTGTCTACTGATTCTTCTAGGGGCTTTTTGTGGTGGTTGTCTAGTAGCTGTTCCAGATGGCTTGAGTTAGCAGATTTTAGTGTTGGCTAAGTATTTGAGAAGAAAATGGCTTATGAAGAAGAGAAACAGATGTTTACTAAAGAAACTGTAGGAGGTACATTTAATATTATTTTTATTTTTTATTGGCAGATGTTAGCATGCTCAGAAACAATTTGACAGTAGCTCCTTGCTCTGATTTGGCTTCAAGCCTCCAGAAAAAAATGAGAGATTCTGTTAACTTTGTGGTTAGCTTGTGGCTCGATTTACTGTGGATATGAATTAGATGAATTCATGTGTGTTTAATTTGAAGCAACTTGGCAGGGGGAAGGGGAAGATCCCAAAGGAACAGAACATGTAACTAGTGAAATGAAGACCTATTTGAAGTAATGAGAAGTTTGAATTCCACTGAGGCAAGTAAATATGGGCCTAGGCTAGTGAAATCTACCTGCACACAGGTTTGTTGTGGCCCCTGCAGTATAATCGACTTAGCCAAGTCAGTTTTCTGGTCTACTGCAAATCTTGTGGAATGGAGGGACTTTTTCTATTTATTTTTGGAGGCCTTGAAGATGGTGCTAACAGTTGCTTTCCAAAAAATAAGAGCTGAGAAGAGGTACTGATGTTTCCATTCTGGAGTAATCCTGTAAACCAGTATTTTACAAAATGGTAAGAAATCTGAAACAGTAGTTTGTAATCTGTATCTGCAAGATGGTTACGTAGGGAATAACCAGATTCCTTGTGGACTTTATTTCAGCAAAGCTCTTTGTAATGGGAATGCTCACAATATTACATGTAGGCTGTGTTTTGTTTGTGTGGTTTGCTGGGTGAAAAGAAGATATTAATTCAACCAGGGACTGCATAGTCAAATGCCACAAGACACCCAGAAGCATTGGTAGTGGTGTAGGCATTAATTTCTTTAATATTTTGTTTTACTTCCAGCCATGTTAAGTTTTCTGGTTTGGTTTTGTGATGTTGTGTGATAGCAAGAGAGGTACAGAGCAGGAGAACTGGAAGAAAGGATTTTGAATGGATAAAAAAGGCTGGAGGACTGACAGAGAGTAAGAATTAAGAAAAAAAAAAAAAGCTGCAGAAGCTGACGTCCTTAGAACAAACTGTGTATCAACAGTAAGATGCGTGTCTAGACTGTATTAAAAAGCAATGGTTTGAGTAATTAGGCCTGGTTTTCAATAGACTCTTCTCTCATCATTGGCTTTACTCTTTGCTTGAGAAGCTTTAGTCATGTTTTGTCCTGTTGTTGACATAAAAGGCTACCATCATTTAAATAGGTTATTTTGATCACTTCGGTCACCAGAGTATACAGCTCCAAGGATAAGACCTAGCAGCACTAAAAGTGCATAGCCCTGCTGGTGCTGTTAGCGCTGTAATCCTAGATCCAGAAGATGGATAAATAGCCAAGACCACTTTGAGGTGGTTGAAGGCTCTGAGTCTCTTGCTTATGTTGGAGCTCTTGCACAGACTAGAAAAATGCCAAAGATGCCACCAAAGAGTAGTATTTCATGCTAATGTCTTGAGGGTGCTTTGTAACCCTCTTCAGAGGAAACCTTAACCTTCCTGCTAAGAGGCATGTTACTGTTTTGGAAGTGTCTGCTCTCAGCAAGCTGGCTTGAGCAGTCCCCATGCTCTGTAAACACTTTGCAGACTATAGAAGACAGTGTCTTCCTTGCTGGTTCCTCATCTCCGCTCCCAGGAAACCATGAGGGAAGCACGGGCACTCCAGGATGATTTTGCAGAGGTGGGAGGAGAGTACCACAGCGTAAAGAAAGACAGAGTTGAGTACCCGTAGGCTGTGACCTACCTAAGCATTTACTAGTTGTGTATTATCATTGGTAATGAAGACAATTACCCAGAGGAGACTTAATCTGTTTGCAGTGCTTTTTCTTTTGTTTTTGCCTGATGTGTCAGTAGGATAATGAATATGGCATGAGTTTTGACTGCTTGTGAAGTGGGTGGCAGGGCAGGAGGAATAGCAAGGAAACTTTCAGTTTTCGATCTGTCCTGAAATACTATGTTAGTAGTTTTGCATGTGAGTATCTTACTCTAAAATCTTGACGCCTTGCAAATTAAAGGGTTTTGGACTGAAGGACCTAGTTCTCAACCTGAGTGCTATCATATTTGTGTGGTTTTCATTTTGTTTTTAAAGATAGTAGCTTTATTAGAAAAGTTAAAGAAGCTTCTGAAAGTAATGATGCCTATTAAATATGTTTAGGCAAATCTGAACATGCTAGGGCAAATATTTACCAAGCTGAAGTTTACATGCTTAAACTATAGAAATTAATGTCACTCTACTTGAGTGTACATCTGCAAATATGTAGTGTTCATTTATACAAGACTGAATTTTACCATTTTTTGCAGTCTGTGAATTAATATATGTAGTCTTAATGTATGTAATTTGAGCTATTTAAGTCAAAATGTGTATTTGTGATTTTTTTTAATGTGCTTAGAAAATGTAATGTACTTCTTGCTTGAAGATGTTATTAACTTTAAAGGTAGGCATTGCGTTTGAAGACATTGCTTTACTGCTTTATGAAAGGACTTTGTGGACTTAATCTGGTACACACAAAAATACCATTGCAATGAGTAGAGTTTGTTTATGGCTGTCAAAATCTGGTTGAAGAGAGGTGGTGGTAAATGGGAGAGATTTTATTGTGAGTGCTTGTGATTTACCTGGGCTTTGGAGAACTGCTACATTCCTCACCTGTTGAGGTGGAGCCTGCCTCATGAGCTTCAGTCAGGAAAACAAACTTGAGAAGAGAATACAGACTGGTTCTTCCCAAACTTCAAATGGAAAAAAAATACCTCCTACCAAATGAAAATCAAACATACTGTCTCCTAGTCTGTCTGAGCCCGCAGGCAAAGATACTTTATTTTGCTGCTTGTTTAGTCTTGTAGGTACTTGGTTTCAGAATTTATCTGAAACCATTAGAGTCTAGCATCATTATTTGTGGAATTCTTATAGGTGCAACTTCTGATCTTGCTTATCAAATTTTACTGTTGGATTCATGGATTTCAGCCATATCATATGTCAGGTAACACAGGAGAAAAACAAACTTCAAATATTTCTTAACTATGATTTAATAAGATTCATATCCATGTGAAAACCACAGTGGACTTTTTTTTAAACTTGTCTTGCAATACATTTAGAAATTGAGGAATAATGTTCCTTCAGCATTTTGCTATAAAGTAGCTTTGTACTAGAAAGGTAGTTTTTTTCCCCCCTGGTCTTTCTGTTTTTATTCATCTGAATATAAAAATTCTGGTATTGAAGGGTGCTTTTTTTTTTTTTCCCCCTGAAAACAAATAGTATGCATTGTTTGCAAGGTACAATACAAAGGAAACACGATTGTGCAACAGAAAGAGTTGCCAAAACAGAATACTGTGATACTTCAGGTCTCGTGAGGAAAGTGAAATAATATTCAGAGTGCATCTATTAGAACTGCCACATCTATTGCTGACAGTTAAACAACTCCTGAAAGAACTTTGACCAAGCAGAGGTGTTTTTCTAGCTGTGGTACTTCATCATTTGAAAGCTTCACTCAAAACCCACGTGAAAAGGGAGAGCGTGCAGGCATTGTCATGAGATGAGGGGCTGCAGCTTTAAAAGCTTTTGTGCCCTCATGCTGGGTTTCTCTGCAAGTTCTTTGTATTTTGTCTTGTGGGTCTTGGGGAAGCCACAGGCCATGTGCGATCGCTGTCATGTTGTGACCCTGGCAGGTTCCTGAACAAATCCAGTAACCAAATACATCTGTTGAGGGAACCTTGGGGACAGCTTCTTATATTTCTTCTCCAGTGCACATGCAAGGAGCATCTTCATCCAGCTACGTTTAGGACTTTTGGAGTCTTTTTATGCTGTTCAAGATCTTTGGCCTAATGCAAATGGACCCATGGGTCAGAAGGGGAAGCGTACTGTGAAGTTACCAATAAGTACTGAAGGTTTTCAGCTACAGCTTAGCAAACTCTGTAAGCGTGTGAGCCACCTTTCACTATAACAGGAAGACAATTCTGTAATGCGCTGCTGAATCAGAACTGTATAGAAGATCCTTATTGATTCACAATGTGTTTGAGTGCTGGGAAAGAAAGTCTTGGCAATGTATTTTATATAAATGTTATGAAATTAACGTGGTTCAACTAAAAAGTCTGCAAATTCTAGACCAGATCATGTGTTCAGCAGGTTGTTTTCTGGCATAGACATACACCTTCAAGAAGGTAACAGAGGCTGTTGCTTTGTAGTAACAGAAAAATTGCTAAGGTGTCTGCTTTCTGGATGTTTTCCAGTACTGTTCTTTTTCTTTTTTTTTCTTTTTTTTTTGTCTAAAATGCTGTAGAATTATTTAATGTGACAGAAAATTGAACTCACGTGTCTTGAAACTGTAGTCAGATGCATAACAGAACCTAATTATCACCAGGGGGGCAGGAGGGGAAGAAGAGGAATGAAGTAGTAGACATTTCCAGAAAATTTTAGTTATACATGCATCATATGTATCTACAGGTCTTATGAAAGCCCTGTCTTAAAAATAAACAAATAAATAAATAATCTGCAGTATTATATGCATGGTTTGTCTATCAGTAAATACTGTCAGAACTTTTACCTGAATAGTATTTAAACTGAGCTTTTTGAAAGTAGCCTAGGCATAAATGCAGTTATTTCTTTGGAAGTTACTCTGGGAGCTGGAAATTTACTTCTCTTAGCTTTTATAAAAATCACAGTTTTCTTTTAAAAAAACAAAACCAAAAACCTTCCATCATTGAAAGCCTGGAGTTAGGTTGGAAGGGTAAGAAAACAGAAAAAAAAGAAGGAAAGATTACTTGTCCTTTTTCCCCTTCCCCCCAGTGGAGCAGACTTTCCAAGCATGGATAATCCTTAACATTTGATTTGTTTCTGCAGGACTGCAGCGTTCCAGAGATCAAGTTCTGCCTGGGAGCTGGCACAGGGGGACTTCCTATCTGCATACAGAGTGCAGTTGCCAATTTAGAAGAACTGGATGTTGAGAAAAACCCATATATAAGTGTCAAATCAGGAGTGTGAGTACTGAACCTTTTTCATAGCAGTTTGCCAGCAGGTAGAATAACATCATGGGCTGAAAGCCAATGATAGGAACAATATTTCAGGTTTTTGCTATAAATCAGATAACATACACTAGATATTCCAAGCTCTACACTTCAGCATTGTGCTAAGTGAGCTTCTAGCAGTGGAAGCAAATTTTCAAAGGATTTTTTCCTCTAGTTGCTGGCAGAGGTCTTCTATAATTCCATCTTTGAGTACCTTTATAAATAGAAGGAGCAGCTCAGCTATAATTAGTTTTAAGTTCATTGGAGAATAGATGCTGTCTGCCTAGCCACCCACCCTGTTACAACTATAACATTGTGGCTGAATACCAGAAGATGAATGTTATGTCATGCAAGCATTCCTCAAGCTACAGCTATATTCTGACTTTTTGCAGAGTTGTGATGCAATATGATACAGGCCGCTTTGGTAGTCCAGCACTTCCTGTATTGAGCGGAATAGTCTTTTTTTCCTGGGTAAAAGGCCAACACTTCACATTTCCTGAAGTGTGGAAATTCTGTGCCTCTTCTTTGCAGAATGACATTAGCTGTTCTGTTACAAGAGTCTGAGTTTGCTTTTCCGTGCGAGCCAAGCTTTCCTTCCCACGATCTTGCAATATGTCTGTGAAGCTTGGGGTGATGAAGAAATTGAAAAACAGAATCTTGTCATAGTTTTGACAGAACTTTGACTGACTAACTATTAACTGCTTGTAGTCTGTGTAGTTTTATGAAAGTAACCGTCCATACAGCTCAATGTCTCTTCCTCCATTCCTTATTTGGTTTATTAACCCTGCATCCAACTTCTATGTTCAGTATTCCTTTTCATTTAAAGCAGTCTGAACGAGTTTCAACATTTTTAATTTTCATGTCAAAATTATAGTATCTTGCTTTCCAAAGGAGTCTCATAAACAATAATATTTTAATAACTTCCACTGAAAAAACTTAGCGGGATTGATTTTAGAAACCTTTTGATTCTTAAGATGACAATCCTAGGTAAAATTTCATGCAAGTGCCTCATCCTCAATACTGATGCTTTAGTATTGGTTTGGTATACTCATACTGTAACTAACTGGCTTCTTAAAGTAAGTGAACAAGTTCATAATTTTCTGCTCTTATGTTTAGCTTGGACTGAGTAAAAGTATCTGAGATCTTCTTAGCATTAGTAGTGCCAGTGTATTTAACTATAGCTTGTTTTTGATTTGCTGACAGTATCTGAAACCATTGTCTACCTCTAATAAGTACAAAAAGAAAAATCATTTTAATAAGATCATTCTATTTGTAATGTATCTAATTAGATTAATAAGTCTTTTATCCTGATTGTTATAGATGGCTTGCTTATTCAGACTTTAATTACAAGGGAGAGATGAAGGTTTTGGAAGAATGCAATGAACCATCTGAAATTCCTTCAGCAGATGTGAAATCTCTGCGTCCCTTAAAAATGGTAAGGACTTCACAACTCCCTAATAAGTCAGTCATGTGCTTGCCTTTTGCTTCCGGTGAACCCTTGGTGGTTTTGATCAACATGTGACTTAGGTTCTGCCATCCTTTCAGGGTTAGTCCTTACATGTGTAACACTCCTCTCATGCCGTGGTACATTGGCAGCATTGCAATGGCAAAGCAGTCACTCGTTTCAGGGCTTGCTGGGCTCCTGCATCTGCCCCAGTAAGAACGCATAGCCAGTGCAACACTAGGACATGTTCCTTGGAAACTGCTGCTGTGGAGATCATATAAGACAGAACTGAAAGATCTGTAGTTGTATTGCAGCCAACACCAATTCATTAACTAAAACAGCTCTTTAGAAGTTGTTTGTTTTCTTTTTTAATAGTGCAGACAGAGTCTGCTGGGGGTGGAAGACAGGTGAGGAATTTACTATTGAAAAATACATAGTAGTCTTCCTGTGACCTCACATTGCATAAAAATCTTGAGAGGGGCAGCTGATTTTGATTTTGATAGACAGCATATAAGTCTAATCGTGAAAAAGATGTGGCAGGATATAACACATCATTTGACTATATATATAGCAAGTCTACAGAAGGAGAACTTAAAAGCCACAAGTGAATAAGACATAACAGCTTGGGAGCTCCCACCTAACAGCTTGGGAGGTAGGTGTCTTATTCTCCTATAGAACATCAATCACTAACATTTCCAGAGACAGTACATTTGTTGAATTTGCTCTTTGACCACAAACATTAATATTTCAGCCTATATTTTCTGTCTTCTCATGTTTATAGTTTCTTAGTGTTTCATCATTTGTGCTTAAAAAACTTGAAATATATACAACACAGCTTTAAAAGTTAATTTAAAAAAATGTTAAATGCAAATTAGTTTAAAAAAAAAACACACATAATAAAGATTTGCTTTTGAGTGCTAATGGACAACAAAGGAAGATTTTAAAATTGCTTGCACCCCTCCAGGCTTGTCAATGCACTGATTTTGTTTGTAGGTCAAGTTTATAGTGTCCCTGGCCTTCATGAATTATCAGAGTATTTAAGCTAATGTTTGGTTTGGCTAACGCTGAATATGGTGAATATAATTAGAAAGACTTCATGCTCTGATAGTAATGTAAAATACTTATCAAAGCATAACTTCAAATTTTATATAAGTACTATTTTCTTTTCCATCTTTTTTTAGGGTGGACTAAAAGTACAAACGCCTATGAATGTCAAGGTAAGCACTGCGGACACTGAGAATAAAATGTGAGCATTGGAAATATAAAACCTTTATCTAGGCTATCTTCTTTTTGTTGGGTATGTGATGTTTGATTAAGTGTTCAAAGTTTGACTGCTGCTAAAGGAAAATTCGCTAATACTTTCAAGTCTACTTTCTTACTAATGCTTCATGAGATGTAAAAGTGGTAATAGTTTGGTTTTTACATATTAGGAGAATGCAAATTTGCTGTAGAAAAATTGTAAAACTTTTGCAACATAAAATGAGTTTTCCTGACAGACACATTCATCACTGTAATGGAATGGGGTCAGGAAAGATTTTTCCCATTTAATGTACCACATTTAAAAAAATAAATTATGGGTGAGATTAGGACCTTTCCTTCCTATACCTGAGCCCAATACAAGAGTCATGAGTGAAACCACAAACCTTCTGATTTGAGGAGCAGAAAGCTAATCCAGCATTATTGTTCCTCTTCTCCCCTCTTTCTAGTTCTCCACAAAAATGCTAATGCTTTAGGTAACTTTTAATTATACAAATACATGCAACACTTGGAAACGTTTATAATAAATATTGTTAATAAATATTAATACTGTTGATAGCTGATCTGTGTGGTTTGGCAGATGAAGAACACAAAGGGTGTGTGTGTTAACTGCAGTCACTGAAAAGACTTAAGCAAAGTGCAGAGAAAGACCTCTTCACTAGTTTTAAAGGGTTACCTCAGTACGTCTAGCTGTGACAAGGTAAGTTCATTGCAGGCTAGTATGCACTGCCCAGGCACAGTATTACAGGATAAATCACAGTCATATAGCTGCAGAGTGCAATTAAGTGTATAGAATTGCGTGAATGAGTATGTCTACAAGTAGTCTTACAAGCCTATCTAAATCCAAATAGGATCTCTTGAGCTTCTAGGGCAGTCAAGAATCAGAAGAGCTCAGGAGTGAAACCCTATATTTTCTTTATAGTGATGGCTTGTTGAAGGGGAAAAGAATGTGTCTTCCACGTACTGTAGCAGTCCACACACCTGAACTTCAAACTACTATTCAGGACATATTCAAGGTGTTGTTTGAAATCATGTTTTCTAGATGATAATATATGAGAAAACACACTTTGGAGGATGGTCCAAAGAGTTTTCAGAAAATATCAGTTCTGTCCCGACCCTGTTTGGTGACAAAGAGGATTTTCGGGAAATTGGATCTATACGCGTTGTTGGGGGAGTGTAAGTGTATTTCACTTTTGTATTTATGTCCTTAAAATAGAAAATAGTAACCAAATGCTAAGAAGTGCCAACTAAGGCATGATTAGAATTTCTCTCAGTGGTAAAATACTTTGAAAAGAAAGAAATACGTATTTCTCATGTTAGTTATCAGCCTTGGATAAAACTACCTCTCTATATGGCTTACCTATCTAAAGAAACAGAGGAAGGTAAAACTAAATGTGTGAGAAGTGTGAAGTCAGTGTTAACCATTTAGATGCCAGTAAACTGGGCCACTTTGTTCCTTAATTATAGCATTCACACAGAGATTAATGTAGATTGATTTATGATTCTGATAGTCTCTAATTTACATAAACAACCTTTAATAGTTGTGGACAGTCTTCAGTTTTAATGCCTCTGAAATCTATAAACTGTCTTACTGTCTTCATGGTCTTACTTTGCCATCTGTTGTGTGTTATCTAAAATTAAGAATCCACCCTTATTTTCCTCCTTTGATGCCTGGGATTGACTCTGTGTCACCTTGCCTGTCCCTCCTTCCCTCTCACACACACACACAAAGGGCTGTGTAACACAGAACCAGATACTTAGGTGAACCACTCAAGGCGTAAGCTCAGCTCCAGCTGTTATAGAGAGCTACAAACCCACAGATTGTTCTTTCAACCTCTCCCAAGACCCAAAAAGCTAAGACAGTTTGAAAGCATACAGGATGGTTGCTTCTGCCAAAGAGCTTAGCAATAAAACAGTTTTCAGAAGCTTTAATTTTTTCTTAGGGGGTTTCAATGTTAATACTTCAGTATAAAGATTCAATAATATACAGGCTGTCGTCAGAATCTCACAGGCACTAAATTCAAAATAAACTTAATTAAAATTTGTGAACACACAAATAATCTATTCAAATAAATACACTATGTATTAGCTATCTGGGAAGCCTCAAATTCTTAAAAATCATCCTTCCGTCTGTTGTGGTGTCTTTTATTTTTAATACTGTGGTAACTTAAACAGCTGAATTAATATAAACCAAATGGTACTAAGAGTAAAGCTATCACTGCCAAGTTTCAATGCCAACAGAATTTGTACAGCAGTTCTAAATACTTGCAAGGGAGTTCTAGTGAAATAAATGCTTGCAAGAAAGAAGTAAGGAGGGGGGAGCACTTTTTCAAACTAAGTTCCATTAGAACTTCCAGAAATGATGTGGAAATACCTTATTTTAACTGAGACTTATCTATTGTGTTCAAAATACTTTTAAGAGTTTTATTCCCTTAGTACTGAAATACATTCCATCTGCAATATATTGTATATATTCAATTCAGTTGTCTATTCATAGACTAGAGCAGGAAACGGTATAAGTGGCTGCAATCTACCTCTGCTGAAATCCCTGAATTTTATCACCAGTTCCAGCAAGGGCAGGATCTCCTCATTCATGAAGACGTGGAAGAGATCTGCTGCTGGGTTTTATCATTGGCAATTGGTGTCTTATGGTATTTTGGCCGAGAGATGTGTTAGCCTCTATAGTACTGAATATTGGTATTGGGAATATGGCTGCATGAGGGGAGGTACATCAGGAAGCATTACACAAATAAGCTGTTGTTGGAAAAACAATCACATGGCAGGATTTTGATCCACAAAGAACACTTCTTGGGTGCATGTTGTGATTTCCAGCAAGTCTTGGTTTGTTTGTTAGCTGAGTCTGATACTCATCTTAGTGTTCTTAGGATGTTCTTTTCCCCTTTTATTTGTTAAGGAAAATCATGTGTGGAGTTGTCTTCCTTTTAGTCATTTCTCTTTCTTTTGTTGTGTGGTTGCTGTAGATGGGTTGCCTATGATAAGGAACGCTACAAAGGCCATCAGTACTTGCTGGAGGAGGGAAATTATGAAGACAGACACTCATGGGGGGGAACTGACAGTGTCCTCCTGTCTTTCCGGTTCCTTCAAGCTGTAAGTACTTTTATGAATTTCACACAAATTATGCACAGCTCTGTACACAAAGAGGAAGGTTATTCTTCATTTATGGTACACCTGTCATGTGTTTGATCATTCGATCTTTTGCCCAAGTTCACTCTCATTCTCCTACTTCTGAAATTCAGACGGGACTGTATACATTGTAAAGTAAAAGCAGGTTCTGAACAGCCTTTCTGAAGTTCATACAAGTAATGTATCATGCAGAATTCCTTGTTCCCCTTCTAGATTTTCCAAGTATCTCACTTCTGCACTGTAAGCTGTTCAAATCTCCAGAATAGAATTTTCTTAAAAGTTTAATGTCAGTAAGTGTACAGTGTAGTTCTTTATTAAAATAAAAAATAGTTTTTCACCATAGCAGCTGTTGCAAGCCTTCAACCAGCATTACCCTCTGTCTCTGTGATTTTTGTGCCAGAAAATTTTGGCAACAAGAATAATCACAGTGGAAAAAATCCCTTCTACTAAAATGTGTTTGGCAGGAACAATGATGAAATAATAAAAACTATACCAGAATCCAGTATTGGAAGTAATGTTAAACGTGTCAGTGATGTGGAAACATGGGATTAGAACTTCCTTATTATTTCCTTTGGTTTGGGTTTGGTTTGGTTGGTTGGTTTTGTTTTTTGTTGTTGTTGTTGGGCTTTTTGGTAATAAAAGTTTCTCTGTGAGAGCTCCTGCTCTTTAAATGCAGCTGCAAAGAGTGGCTCCTTTTGAGAATTAGGTTTTTTACTCTGAGATTATCCAGTCTTCCAGATGTGATGTGATATTCCTGAGCCAGGAGTTTTGTGAAGATTGAAGATAGACATTTAGAGCAAACTCATTCCCTCAATAATCACCTTGGGTTATTTTGTTGTGTTTTTGTTTGTTTGTTTGGTAGTGATGGGTGGGGGTAGTTAATGGGAACCAGAGTAAGCCATGCTTAAATTCGCAATTTGTAGTTTTGATTTTTATGAAAGGAACCTAAGGGAAAGCTGTATTTATAATCAGAATTTATCATATAACTTAAAATAAAAGTGGGAGAATTCAATGAACTGAAGAAAAATATTCCCCTCTAAATAATTTATTTTCAAGTTTGGCAAGAATTTTTTTCTCTTTGTTTTGAATGGGCATAATCCTATTCAATTACTGACTAATCTTAGTTTTTCTTACTTTTCAAGCTTTACGTAGGATATTTGAGGTCACAGCACTGAGCCTGCCAGAGTTCAAGAAGCATTTGAACAATGCTCTCAGACATATGGTCTGATTTTTGGGGTGGTCCTATGGGGACCCAGGAGTTAGGCTCAGTGATCCTTGTGGGTCCCTTCCAACTCAGGATAGTCTATGATTCTATGATTTAATTTGACTCAAGCCTAAAACACTCAGGTTGCTCAAATCCTTAACACTTTGAAAACATATATCATTCACATTCATGTATCAACATACATCATTCAAATTGACATGTAAATGTATATGGATATGTAAGTATTGATAGTAGAAGTGTAAGTAATACTTTTCCTCAAATGTAGCATAACTAAAAGAAATAAGCTAGTTTGTATCCAGAATCAATGAAACGATTGATGGCAGCGGCATTTTGTTCCACTTGAGCAACAGATTGCTGGCCACTCTCTGATGCACAGTACGTAGGTCAATGTAAAGGTATGCCATATGCTCACTTTGTGACTTTGTGTACGCTATTTAAGGTCAGGATTGTAAATACATTTTAGTACCAAACTCTTTTTTTCGAGGGGACTTGGGCAAAAATGCAAAACCAGCTGTCTATACCTCAGGCCCCTCTCTGCACAAGGAGCATACAAGCTCATCTCCATAATCTCAGCAGTGCTGCGAAGAGGAGTGCGGTGAAGCCTGCAATGGTCTTGGACTCAGTGGGGTTGTTCCCAGATACCAGATATTTATTCTTCTTCCCTGGAAATTCTGTTTTAGTCAGATGAATTCAAGAATCTCTGCAGAAGGTGAAGGAATTTGTGAAATGTAGCTGCATTGCGTTGTTCATGGTCAGCTTACACAGGGAGCAGGGCTGTGGACTGACCCTGCTTTTCACAGATACGCACTTGTGTCATCTAATGCAGGAGCCCATCCGGCTAGATGTTTTCGCTCACGCATGCTACCGGGTGACCTTGACTGTGTTGCCTTTAAGGCCAGCCCAGGCCTGAAAACAATTTAACCCGGCTCACACGGCACGGAGCCCAAGCTAATGATCCCTGCGTACCTGAGTCAGCTCCAGGCAGAGTCAGATCAAACGTGTCTACACCGTGCTCCCAGAGCAGGGAGCGTGGTGCAGGAGCACGTAAATGGCTGTGCAGAGCCGGGCTGGGTACAGCGTGCCTCATTAGCCTGTGTCACTGCTGGCTCTGTCACACATGGCTATGCAAAGCTCTTCGGGTGTTTCTGTGCCACGGTGCTCAGCATGACAAGTTCCCTGAGAGCTTATTAGCACCGGGAAAATCCAAGCTGTGTTTCCATGTGTTAATCCAAGCCTCCACGCATACCAGCTACTGCAGTGGAGCTGAGATACGAGTTTAATATCCTGACGAATCAGAAAGGTTTCTTCATCACACACAAAAGAGGGATTGTGGATGTCACCCCTCCCCACCCACTGGTAAAGAGGCACATGCATGTAGACATGCTGCAAGAAATTTTAGTCTTGGTCTGTTTTAAATATTTCTGTTGCAAACTGTCATAAGCTGTCGCACAGGGATTCAGGCAGTGTTTAGAAAATGGAGAGAAAGGTCGTGTAGAGTTGTATTTTCCAGCATGCTGCCAGCTCTGTTATCAGCAGCTATATTGGACACACTGGAGTCAAATGCAAAGCATGTTCCTGAGGGGGGGCAGCAGTTTGTGTACTGCATGATGATTTGGGGGACCACTTGCATTTGCTGCTCTCTCCAGCGTCAAATGAGAGAGTCTGTGAAGCTGGGGTATGCCTGTGTTTCTCACGATCAGGGAAAGACCAGTTTCTGAATATCTTTTAGTGGAGCAGAGTATGTTGCCTTCAGAACTTTCCCACTGATGTTTTCAGGTCTAAAATGGTTGGCCTTGTCTTGAAAGTTCATTTGAAAGTATTCTCATATTGCTTATTGTGTGAGAAACTGCTGTGAAAACTTAGGGAGGAAAAAATGACTGTATTTGAAACATGTTTTTGATTATAATTGTGGATATATTTTCAATTATTTTAAATTTAAAGAAATTATGTGCAGATTCAATCTAAATGGCTTTTCAGGAACTCGTATAAAGTTCTTGCTTTAGGACTGCTAAGTTAGCCATTTTCCATTGTCACCAAAACTGCACTAGTATTTTTCTTTTTTCTAAAAAGTAGTCTGAAACTGTGATTGATGATTTTACCACACATGATACTTTAATTTCTAGTGTATACCTGAAGTACTTGCAGCTTCTTAAATAAATGAAAGAAGTAGATGGTCAACATGGTAGGAAAACCAGTTTTAGTACACCATTTGCTCCATCACTTTTTAGTGTCCTGTAAAACAATGCAGAGAGGTTGCATCCCATTAAGTGTTCATTCTAAAATTGGTTTTGATTATAATTGAATCCTGTAAAAAGGCATGATCTCCTCTAAAGAGCCTGTTTGGTCAGGTTCACCTGATCAAATGAATCTGTCTGCATGCTTGGTCTGGCCTTAATTTTTAAGTGTTATTTATTTATTTATTTATTTTGATTCTTGTAAGTATAGTTTTCTCAATGTAGCCTTCAGCATACTGCTCTGTGGATGGTAGTTTAAGTGGTACCTAAGCAAGTATTTAATGTAATACTTCCTTTGATGGTGTCTTCATATGTTTGTGAATCTGTGTTGGCTACTGTTATTTGCTTGACAGCCTTTTCTTCTGTTTGTAAAACTTACTTATTTGAAACTTACTGCAACATTGCAGGATGTTTCAGAAACGCTGAAAATGAGTTGAGTTCATGCTTTTGTTAAAAGTTTAAAGAAAGTAAGTGAATGCATTGTTGTTTTCCATGTTCCCAAGCAGTGACTGAGCTGCGTGCTTAAAATTGCTGAGTGGTTAAGACACTGTGCTAGCTGAAAGCATAAAGCAATGCCACACAACTATATAGGACAGAATACAATAGTGCAGTATGGGATTTATTTTATTGCTGTAGTGATCAGTCGTACAATGAATGTCTCCAAAAACTACAAACCCTTTGTGCTGAAAAGGTGATCTATACCTTCCCGGTTGTTGCCCAGTCTTTTCCTGTCTATGATTATTGCCTTGTCCCTGGAAAGGGATGGGGAAGGAGAACTTGAGGTAAAAGATTATAGTCATAGTAATGCGTAGAGTGGTCATTTGTGAAGCTGTTGGAAGACGAATGCTCAGTCCCCAACCATTCTCTTAACAAAGCAGGCACCTTTGCACTCTCGGTCATTCTTGTAAAGAAAAGGATGGTGCTCAGGGGCAGCATGTTCTTCCTCTCTAAAGTGGAAGTGTTCTTCCTCTCTAAAGTGCCGGGTCCTTCACTTGGGGCACAACAACCCCAAGCAGCACCACAGGCTGGGGGATGAGTGGCTGGAAAGCTGCCTGGCAGAGAAGGACCTGGGAGTATTGGTTGATAGCCGGCTGAATATGAGCCAGCAGTGTGCTCAGGTGGCCAAGAAGGCCAACAGCATCCTGGCTTGTATCAGGAACAGTGTGGCCAGCAGGACTAGGNCTGGGGTTGTTTAGCCTGGAGAAGAGGAGGCTCAGGGGCGACCTTATCGCTCTCTACAGGTACCTGAAAGGAGGCTGTAGAAAGGTAGGGATTGGTCTCTTCTCCTACGTGTCAAGTGATAGGACGAGGGGGAATGGGCTGAAGTTGTGCCAGGGGAGGTTTAGGTTAGATATTAGGAAAAATGTCTTTACTGAAAGGGTTGTGAGGCATTGGAACAGGCTGCCCAGGGAAGTGGTCGAGTCACCATCCCTGGAGGTATTTAAAAGACGTTTGGATGCAGAGCTTAGCGACATGGTCTAGTGGAGGGCTTGTTAGTGTTAGGTCTTAGGTTGGACTAGGTGATCTTGAAGGTCTCTTCCAACCTAAAAGATTCTGTGATTCTGTGAAAGCACTGAAGGACGTATCAAATTGACAGGCTTCCCACTAGGCTCTTTAATGCCAAAATCTTCTTTGAAGATCCATGCGAGGGACCTAAGCCCCATCATTGTTTTATAAAATGCTGTCTTTCAGGCTACAGCTCTTTTCCAAAATGTTTTATGTTTTCAAGTGTCGCTGAGCTTTGGCAGCCTATCTTCTAACTCCTGTGTTGCCTCTTAGGATTTCATAGAGTCATCAGTGGCCCTTTTTCAGTCTGATGATGAAGATGGGAAAGCACTGGACATTGTTAATGAAGAAATTCCTGATTTGGAGCAGGCTGGATTTGGCCCAGAAACGAGGTCAATTCTTGTGAGAAGCGGAGTGTAAGTCTACTGAAATATATGGATGGAAGTATTAAGTATCTTTGCACACAACATATTTTGACAGAATGTATTTCACATTGTACAGGTGTTAAACAGTGGGGGGAGAACAATGTTTCTTTCTGTTTCCTTGATAAATGAAAAAGAAAATCTTAATGTGTTCTCTAAATCTCATGCCTACACCTTGATTTGGATCTGGGCACTCTAGTTACTAGAGAAAGCTTGTGATGTCCCTCCAGAAATCACACAGACTATAGTTTCACAGTACAAGCACTTTGGCAATAATACAGAGCATTGTGGTACAGAAGAGGCATTTTAGATATGTTAAGAACTGGGATACCTTTTGGGACAGGTGGAGCCTGTACAGAAAGGATGTGCTGTGCCTTAATCATAATAAAGTCAGGCTGTGGGCACTGAAAATTAAAAATACTTTTTAGAGAATTATATAAACTAAAAGCTAGGGGTTAAACCAACAGGTGTGGAAGAGTACCTGGTTCACACTGATGAAACCTACAGGGTGGACTTTATTAATGTTTGGTGTGCCTGTGTGAAGTCCGGGAGAAAAGTTAACAACACAATTGCAATAAATAAGGAAGGTAAATTAGACAGTCTGTAATGTCTTTTGATGGGCATATGCAGTGTTAAGTGATGAAGCAAGAACAAAACTTACAAGTGCTTCTACACCAGTGCCAGAAGCCTAAAAAATAATACAGGGGGAACTGGAATGTTTGGCATTGAGCATGACAGCTCTGATACAGCAGACATCACAGAGTTCTATATGAAGGATAAGCAGAGGAGTGTTGCGAGGCTACTAGTGTTCCTGGCCAGTGTGCATACCTCATTGTTGGAAGCAGCCACCGTGCTACAGGTCTGGTAGATTGCCAGCTTAACTCCATCTCCAAAAATGGCTTAGAAGAGGCTTCCTGGGACCTATAGACTAATGAATCTGGCTTCTGTCCATAGTAAAATGGGAAAATCTATAAGATCATGGAATGCGTGATTAATCACAGTCTATAGGGAAGGACTTAATGTGGCTTCTATAAAGGGAAGTCCTGCCTCACTAAACCTCTGGTATTCTATGAGAAAATTAATATGCTCATACATTAAAGACATTCCTGTGGACTCAATACTAAAAAAAAAAAAAAAAAAAAAAGCCTTTGACAGAATGGTGGGATGGTACATAGTTTGTTAAAGAAATAAGGTTGCATGGAATTGGAAGAAAAGTTCTGTTATTGACTGAAAGCTGGCTAAATAACGTTCATTGGTCACTTTTAAAAACGGAGAATAGTCATCAGTTTCTCAGGCACTAGTGGTGAATCTGGTTTTATTCAATGGTTTTGTTCAGGAAAACTTAGTCATCTGGGAAAAGGAAGCAAACAGTGAACTCTTCAAGCCTACAGATGATGCTAAGTTCTTATGGGCAGTCAAGGGCCACGTTAATGGTGAGGACTTCCAGATGGACCTCATAAAATTGAGCAGGCAAAAAGGTGTGAGGTGGAGTGTAGGAAAATGTATATTAATAAACATAGGGAAGAGTAATCTAAAAAATGCTTAAGTGGTGCTAAATTGTACACTCGTAGTTAGAACAGGTGCTAAAAGGACTAGGGAAGGAGGTGTCCTCTAATACCCCTAATAATACAGTCTCAGGTTCTGGGGTACTAAGAGAGAAATGGACCAAGGAAAGTGGCCAGGTTAGCAGCATCTCCCGAACTAGCTTCCACCTGCTATGCAACTGCTAAAGAACATGTGCAGAGCTAGATGGGCCATTGGTCTCAAACAGAGTTTCTTTCTTCTTAAGTTGCAACGGGGATAGCAGAGTGGAAGAAGTTTGAACTGGCAACCAGTGCAAGCTTTTGCTTTATCTCATCCTGTCAAGACTTCCTCATTTATTTCTCTTTCTTCTTACACCGTTTCCCTTAAATTAAACTGGAAGTGTTGGAAGAAAGACGTGTCTTGGGGGGATGCTGAACAGGTAAAGATTGAGCTGAGAGACACTGGAGAACTTGTCAATCAACTATCTTTCCTCTGGTCTTCTAAGTAAGGCATGATCTTATATCACTCACGGGCTGAATATATATTTGATAGAAGGCAGAGACCCAAAGTTGAATATTTGTCAAAGCAGTGTTTGCAAAGTAAAAACAGTAATTCAAGTGTGTGACACTTAAGCACCTCATACTGAATTTGATATTACACTGACAGATGGACTTATCAAGAAAAACTCCAAAGAAAATTGTTCAGTTCAACTTGCTAGTATTTTCATCAAACTACACAGGAAAAATGTGATGTTTTCAGTTTATTTTTTGTGCCATTCTCCAGGTGGGTTGCATATCAGCAGAAACATTTCTGTGGAGAACAGTATGTATTGGAGAAAGGAAAATACAAGTGTTTCTTTGACTGGGGAGGATCCAGTAAAATCATTATGTCTATTCGACCTATTAAGTTGGTGAGTTACTAGAACTTGTTATGGGGAAAACTTAAAAGAAAGGAGACCTTTAGAGTTCAGAGCATACAAGAATTTTATAATGTGGGTTGTACTGTTTAATCAATTTATCTGTTTACTTGGAAACAAGTTAAAGACCCTTGTGGATGACACACAATGAGTCTGCTCAGGATGGAGGCTGGACCTATTTTTACTGAAATGGACACTCTCGACCTTTCTATCTGTTAATGAGAAAATCTCCAGGGAAACTTCATAAGAAGAACTTCCCTTTGGCAGACTGCATTCATAGAAAGAATAACCTGACCAGGAAAGATTGATTTGTCTTAAAACATAGTAAATTATAATGTGTAATTGATTAATTCTCAAGTATTTTTATATCCATTACCTGGCCCTTAGTATTATTGTGTAACAAAGCTCTGTGTTTCTTTTTCTGTTTTTTTCTACTAAAATATTTATAAGGCATATAGCAATAAAAACAGGAAAAATTTGTAATCCATTATTAAATCCAAGATAGTGCAACTTGACCAAATAGATTAGTGCCAGCACTGTCAAAGCCCTAATGCAAAACAAAGAAAATCCTCAGTAATGAGTGGATAATAAATGATATTACTGCACTGAAGACAGGAAAGGAATGAACATTTAACCTTATTTTGAAGAGCATGTATTGAAAGAGGTGTCCCAATATTGTTCTGAATTTTGTATTTTTTCAAGAAATACACTTAAAATAAAAACAAAGAAATTTACATGGACTCTAATCCATGTTACGTGAACTGATTAATTCTTTACATGAACTAAATAATAATGCAAGTTCTCTGTGTGGAAAAGGACTGAACAACCAGGCAGTTAGTCATGAGCTTATAGGCTTCTGATGGCAGAGGATGGAGGAAGGGAATTGTGCCAAGAGCATGGGAAGTGTGTGCGTCTCTACTCTTGAATTTGTAGTTTACAAATTTCAGGAACTTGACATGTCTTATAGGAAACTAATTGCAGTTAATTTTATTTGTTCATATGCATCTGTATATATTTATTATTGCAGGAACCGCTTGGAACGAATGAGCCTCCACATTTGGTATGTTGACATTATATAGCAGTCTCTAGTACTAAACCACATTTAATAATTAAACACAGGTAATGCTGAATTTCTTGCTTCATTACTTCAGATGAATATCTCAGTATTATCATCTCCATGCAGTAGAGCATTACTTGAGGAAGCTGGTAGATGTGTAAAGGCTAAGTTTGCCAATGTTCTGCTCTTGGTTTTATTCCAGATCATACCCTTTAGTGTTCTGTCCTTAAAAATGCAAGCGTTTCAGTAGGTTTTGAGTGACTTTGGATCTTTCTAGCTAGCTATTTTCCTATTCTTTCCTTCCTGTTTCTGGAAACTTGCTGTCACATGCATTCATCCTTCTCTTTGTGGTATATATTCTTTGCATTATTTTGCATTGTGTCCGGTTTGTCACTATCTTGCCTTATGTATGAGGTGAAGAATAGCAAAGTATAAACTGCAGAAAATTGAATTGCACTCTTTAAACCTGCAGGTCGATTGACAGCGGAAGTTAGGATTTTTGTTTTGTATGTTGGTAGCTCTGCTTTTCATAGTCTTGCATAGCATGTACAGCTGCTCTTGTGGGCCCCACATACGCCATGCTTCCCTTTTCTTCCCAGTAACATAAAACCTGAACTGAATATATCTGTATTATAACAAACCTGAGATAAAGCTTTTCTACGATACATTCTAACAATTTCCTTGAAAGTTGTATCTGCCCTGGTGACAATTTATAAAGAGAAAAACTAGTCCCTGTAATTCACTTTGGTTTTGAGAACAAGTTAGTTTGGGGGTTGGCACTTCTGGTCCTTATCTTACAAGGTTATGTTCCATTAACATAATTCTGGTGGTATCTTTCCATTAACATCAAAAACCTGCTCTAAGTGTTTGCACTTGTCACCAAGCATGGTCTGTGTCTCCCACAACGTTCTTTCCCAACAGGGCTCTCCTCCATTCCTGAGTTTGTGGTTTGATGACATGCTTTTAATTAAGCAAATTTGGAAAACTTTATTTCAGGAAACATGCCGTTTTTGAAAAGAATGAGACTTCAGAGCTTAATGACTGTTTCAGAAAACTTAAGTATTTTGTCATCTGGACATAATTTTGTTCTCTCTTCCTTGGATGGGTATAGTGGCCATAACTGTGTGGGAAGTGCCTGCATTGCGTTACTTAGCAGGTTGACCACACCCTTCTTTTTCTTTAAGTACTCTAGTTCTACAACTTTATGATTAACTTAGGACTACAGGAAATGTTTCCTGTCTGAAGACATAATTGCTGTATTATTTTAGTCTTAAACACTGATTTCCTGGCAGACCTATTCATATGGCAGTTTGCGGCCAAGTCCAGAGACTTGCAAGTACATTCACAGTAAGGCCTTGGTAAATGATACCTGGTAAAATAAATGACTCAAATGAAACCAGTGGGATCCAAACAGTTTAAGATAATTTTTTCTTCATCTTCAACTCTTCTACTTTTTCAGCATTTCTCCCCAAAATATTATTTGGGTGCTTTAATGCAGTTTTGCAGACCTTTAAGATTCAAACCTTTGCAGTTTCAATAAATTATACTTACAATCTTTTTAATTTCCAGTGATATATCAATAAATCTGTGTGTCTGTGTGTATGTATATACACAATCACCTAAAAATACTGGTCTATACCAGATTATGTTTTGCCTGTTCTGTTCTCTAGTACCATTCTGAATCCCATTTTTAAAAAATACTATCCTGACTTATTGCAGTCCTGGTTCTGACAGGATTCTGTCCTAAAACTAGGGAAGGAAGAATGTTACTCGTATTGCTACAGGTCTTTCAGGAAGGGAAGTATTTTGAGTAAGTTTTTGTAAGGAAACATTAATCACTTAGGATAAGTAAAGGACAGTGTTTCAGATAAATATAAACATTTTCCCATTCAAAGTTAAAGAAATGTTTCCATGTATGCAGCAGTCTCTTAGTGTGGAAATTCAAAGCATGGTGCATATGAGCTGGCAAATCCTTAAGCATCCTAAGTGCTTGACCCTTGTATAAGCCATACACCAGTTATTTTGAATGATTCTGTATACATTCTCCCACCTTTAATAAACATATGCCTGAGCTAAGGGAACTGTGTTCACTGTCTAGGAGAGAGTGCCTTTTTTCACCTTGGTTTTTAGTTGCTCTTCAGAAATTGAAAAAGAACTAAATTTTCTTTAATCTTTCAGTAACTGCCCTGACCTTTTACTCCTGCCAGGCTCTGTAATAAACAAAGTACATATGATGCAAGAATGACTGAAATCACCAATTCTTAAAAGCCAATCATTTTATTTATTAAAAAGAAAACTTGTTTTGCCCAGCAAGAACAAAGCCTCTTTCATTAGCAGTTGACTTGCACAGATAATTTAAGAAGCAGAGAGAACTGCAGCAATAACTTGTTTGTATTTTCAACATGCTGTCTGTTGACTTTTTAGGAAGCAAAACCTGATAAAGTGATGTCAAACCCTGATAGCTGCCATTTGATACTAACTGGAGATATGCAAGGTTGTCACTGAGGAATTGGTACTTCATCCTAGCTTTTGTGAAACAAAGACCATCATTCATTACTAGACATATTCTGTATAAAAATGAGTCACAGACCTTTTTTAAAAAGTGTTGCATAGCATCTGGCCTATGAAAGGAAGACTGTGTGTGTTTGTATTCCTTTATAAAAGACTTTAATATAAGTGCATAGAAAATACTACGTAATTACAGCTTAAATAGATGCTCTGGGACATAGCAGTGCAATTATATTTACAGAAAAATTAGTTATACTTCAGCTGTCATATAGGAACTGATCTGTTTTCCTGAATTTTCAGTTATATCATGCAAGGCCAGGTTAAGCCTTTCTTGTTCTTTCCAGCAGGAAACATATTCATTTCTTTTAAAAACATAGTCTGAGCTTTTCCATAAAATCATTTGCTAATACTTGTGTTTGGCCTTTTCTCTCTGTACTGGCAAGAGCATTTGATTTCTTTTCTTTGGCAGGAAGCTAGGCCAATTTGGGGCATGAAGGGGGAAGTAGCTCTTGCAACAGCCATAGTGTTTTTCTTCCATTACAGAATATGAGCTGTTCTCTTGATAAAATTAAATTTTGCGTTCTTTTCCAGCCTCTCTTTCAGGCTTTAAAGTGAAATTCACCTCAGTTACACAGTGACAGTCTTAAGGATACAGAATTATAAGTGACTTTCACTATAAGTCATAGGCTACATCATAGTACTTTTTTCTTTTTAACTGCAATACTTTTCTTGCTTTTCAGGGTGAATTGAACACATCTTTTTGTTAGAGTGTCACTCAATGTGGCCGGAATTTCTTCTCTATGACATGTAAAACTATCTTAGATGAACATGTATTCATGGTGTGTCTACCAAGCTGCACCACTTGCCCCCAGAAGTTCTTCTGGTTCTTGAACGAGAAACTACCTGTAATCACTGTGGTCACAGAAGATTTCAAGGCACTTAGTCAACAGTAGCCCTATATCTTTTGACCAATGCTTTCCTTTTCTGTTTTGAACCCTGGATCAGTGAGAGTTAGCTGCAATTCAGGGGTACTTCAGATGGAAGATTCATCCTTCAGTCCTAGCCTTCTCTCTTCTCTGGGCCCTCTCCTGCTGCATTTGAACTTATGCTTGATACCACTGCATTAACATCACTGTTAACATCATCATTAACATCAGCTTCCTGAACCAGGCCCAGAGATGATAAAACGTGCCGTTTTTCTAAAAGGAAAGCAGCTATGGAAATGTAAAAGATTCCCTAACTGAGAATTCATTCTATTTATTGTATCTTTGTGAATTGAATGGATATGTAAGACCACAGCTATCTCTGTTTACATTAATGGTAATGAGTTTGTTTCCCTTCTAGTCATTGGCTTTATTTTGTTTTGTTCTTGTAGCTCAAAGCTTTCAGTAATACACATTTCCAAGGAGCATGTATAGATTTCACAGCAGAAGTTTCTGATTTCACATCATTCATACCATGTTCTTTTAAGGTTCTTCGGGGATGGTAAGTCTGTTGTTTTACATGCCACCATTTTAAGTAATGTGATTTTTTTTCCTAACACTACTTTATTTCAGATCATCAAAAGTGTGTAACACTCAAATTTCAAATCGTCAAAAGTGCATAACACACTCTGATCATATTTCATCACGTCTTAGACTCTTTGTCTTGTAATGTTACTCAGTAAGTGCCATCCTGACATTGGTTTGGGTAGTATGCCTTTTGCTTTCCCTGTGGGAAGTTCACAGTTACTGTAACTTTTTTTAATTCTCTTTAGAATTTATTCCAGACTTTAAGAGAGAGGTACCTGCATTCCATTAGCGTCGTTTGATTCTGAGATTGAGATTTCTATACCACATGATTTGATTTTGGTGCTTTGGTTGGTTTGTTGCATAGACTTTCAATTCACCTTAGTTCTAAGCTTAACAAGAACAAACAAATTTTTTTTTATTCCTCACTTCCTTAGCAAATATTAAATCTTGAAAAAAATTTCTGTTAATAAGCAGCTAGAGCTGCTAATCTTTTTTGCTTCATTATTCTTTCAGTTGGCTCCTGTATTACCAAGGGGAAATTGCTGACAATCACTGTGTGCTGGAAGAAGGCCTCTACATTGACCTCACTTCCTGTGGCTGCCCAACTGCTGCAATCAAATCCCTCAAGCCTATTGAATACGTAAGGACTTTATTGAAAAACATAATGCTTTGGAACTCTTCTCCTAGTCAGATGTCTGAAGCAAGTGCTTGCATTAAACAAACTCCCACTCAGGGAAAAGAGCGAAGTTTGTTTTCTTGGCTTATGGGATTTTGGGGTTTGGAACAAGTCAGGCTGTGTGCACACATGCACGCATTCACTTGTAGGCACACGCTCTTGGATGCTTGTGTGTTCTGGACTGATAGTTGCTGTCATTCATACAAGTTGCATTGTTTGATGTTTTTCTGACTGAATTTTGTAATACAGCTCAGCAAGCTTAGTACACAGTGAGACATTGCTTTTTGTCATGCTGTCTAAGCATATGGGACTTCTTTTATTAGGCCTACAGCCAAGGGTCAGTCTTAAAGCGAAGTACACACAAGATATGAAAACTGAAATTACGTGGTAGCATATACTTGCCATAATGGTGTTTAATTTACTAACTGTTTTGCAGAAATAAAAAAAAAAAAAAAAGTTTTTTACCTCCTAATAGCATCTCAAATTATGGGTCAATAAATGAAATGGTATAAGATACCACATGTGGCCTGTGAACTGTGTATGACACGTCAGATAATCCAGCCCAAAGCTCATTTCTGGCCATTTCTCTTTTCTTAGTGACTCCTGAGATAGAGGACAAGTACTTATTACACATGCACATAGTCTTCATGTGACCTTCAGGTCATGTTGGTTGTACTACCCAAGCACAAATCTTAAAGTCAAATGACCTATTGTAGCAGTAAGGTGAGATACAAGGTCCTCTATGGACAGGAGATAGGACAGGAATGGATTGTACTATCCAGTACAAGATAGATTTAGCGTTTTTGGATCTTGTTGTAATTCTGCACACAGGAGATATGTCTCTGGACTCTTGTTGTCGTGTCTGTGCCTTTGTCCAATATCTCAGTATGCTCCTATGCAAGAGCATAAAAGATAAGCTGGCCATAATGCTGTCAGTAAAAGAGAAGTGTCTGCTCTGCCCACTCCTCTGTAGCGCTGACCAACTTCTCCAAGAGTCTTCCTCTTTCCCTGATCACAGAGTACAAACTCAGTCCATGTGGCATGTGCCCTTTTCTGTAACTTTTATGAAACCAGGCTGTGAAGATCACTCAATTCACAGTTTTCTTCAAGCATTTAAGTCCTTTTATTCTGTTTGTGAACAGGTTTTAAGAAAACACCAAAAGCCATCATGTGGTGGGAAGGATGTACAGCTCAAGGCTGAGAGCTGGTTCTCTTGCTAGGTTACATAGATCTAGCTGCATTGACTTCAGTGGAGCTATAGCTTCCCACCTGCTGAGAGCCTGGTTTTCAGAATAAAGATCTCCCTTTCACGTTAGGCTTTTGTGTTATGCTGTACTAAATTAGAATGAAATTTTGACATGAAATGATAGGTCTCATCCAAGTTCCCCAATCTGTGGTCTCACAGGGAAGTAACTGTGCAGTCTGGCATAGTAGGAAGCTACTGGCAGCCCTTGATTACCAATGGCCAAGCCCTGGGAGAAGTGTTTGGCAGGCTGCGTGTGGGAAGCTTACGCATATCTTCCTGTACTTTGTATGTGGCTTGCACCTTTAGTTCAGTTCCTTTCTTGCAGGCCTTGTACTTCTCAAAATGCAGGCATTTAACAGTGTAAAATGCTATTGAACCACACCTGCTTTACAAATAGAAATGCACTCATCGACCCCTAACACATTGTGTGTGTTAATCGCGCAGGACAGCGTTCAGAGGCATTGTTTAGCACAATGTGATATTAGGCACGCAGCAGTAAGTTTGGTCAGTGGTTAATTCTGTGCATTGTCCACCATGCACTGTTCTTGGAACAGAGCCCTTTCTATTACAAGATATTTCTGTTAGCTCATTCAAGACAGCAGCAAGCGTATTCCCAAGGGGAATTGTTGTATAGCATTATTGAATTCTGTTGTGACATTGGGAACCCCTTCCATTGTTCAGGTTTGAGACCTAAGGTGTGTATCTATGATTCTGTGATCTCGATAGCTCAGGCATATGTGGAGGATGTGTAATCCTGATGTCAAGCCCTGAATGTGCATTGTCTCCTGCTCTCCTTTAAGGGGCATGCATTTGCTGCAAGTGTAGCTATTGGAAGGACTCTTAGGCTGCGGGGTAGCCATGCATTGCTTCAGTGCATGAGGTTTCTGCATCCCAGATGTTGACTAGAAGTAGAGGCCTATGGCATTGGTAGAGGAATCAAAAATGATGCCCTTAGCAGTACAAAGGACGTGTAAGGCTAGCTCATGACCGGCTCTTGAGAGCAGTTCAAGTCCATTGACCGGTCCAGCTATATGTTTTAGAAGTAGATTGTTTCAACCCATCCTTTGGGGTAGGAGGGCAAATCTGCTGGATGAAATGGGGACATGGGATGTGGGTATTCCCTTTCTAATTTGCAAATTTGTAATGATAATTAACTATATGGTACATGGATACTGTGCAGCTGAGTCAAGTTCTAACCTGGGGACTTTATCTGCAGTATGTGTGTAAAAAATATTGATTGTGTGGGGCTAACTCCAAAGTAGCTGTGAAACATAGCAGTTAGTGTAGGTCAGTGACACCTGCAGGGTGTGCAGCATGGCTGGGCATCCACACAGACTTCTGCATCTGACCCAGCATCAAGGTGCCCTCTCTAATTCCATCTGTTCTGGTAACTAAAAGCAGCATCTAGCACATGGCGGTGCCTTTAGTCTAACTTCTTGACTTTTCACTGAAAATGTGCACCAGTTTGAGGGGCTTTTTTAGATTTTCTCATCTGCCACTAGATTTCTGGGTTCTCCATTTGGGAAGGAGGGTTTAAGGATTGAAATTATTTGTTTGTCATACTCCTTCATGGCATGGGCATGCTTTTATGACCTGATGGGAAAACACTGTAAGATGTCAGTGGTATTTCTGTGACTGTGCGAGGTAACAGTAAAGCCTTAATCTATATGAAACAGCCAATAACTTCTGCAAATCCTTGGCTGATTTTTTTTTATAAATAGATCAACCCATTGATGAAAAGGAAAGGATTTGAGTAAATAGTTTGTTCTTAGGAAAATGCAGTTTTGATTAAAGCAGAATATTTGCAAATATAGCAAACAATTCTAAATGAAAAAAAAAAGGGGGATTTTCTTAGAAAAGTAAACTTTTGGATTTTTATTTTGAAAATTACCAGAAATATACTTTGCTTGTTTAAGAGCTGAATTGCATAACAAAATGAAAAACGTTATTCTAAGTCACCGAGTTGGCCCAATTAAAATAGAGGAAAAAAAAAAACAACTTCCAGAGCAACACAAAATGAATTTGGATAGGAAAACAGAAAAAAGACTAATGATAATCTGATTTCTTTACTGTGACGGTATTTTAGGTTGGCTAACTTTTGCTCTAACTTTTTGCTCTTGGAGGGTTATCATATGGGTTCTTTGCTGAAAAACTGAGTTCTTATTTAAATATGGCATGCTGCCCCCAGCCCCTCCACACACGCACTCCTCCATTTCTTATGCAATTCAAATTGACATGGTTCCACTTTGGTTATTTCCCAGTTTACGCACTAGCATCATAGAGGAAGTAAGCACAGCTTTGAGAACAAATTCCTCTACCGTTTGTTCAGGAAATAGCAAAGCAAAAGTTACGCAGGTTCGTAAGGAGGAGGAAAGCATTCCCTAGTCCTAGGGCTGTGCTTCTTCAGTCATCAGTTTGTTTATTTTTTTCTTTTCTTCGGGCTTGGACTGACTGAGCTGTTACTGTCTGCAAGCCAAAAGTGGTTTTGATATGCTCGAAACTGAACTGGGAAATTGGAATTTGCTTCTCTGTACCTGACAGAGAGGAAGGCAAGAACTGGTTACAGCAAGCCAAGATGGGAAAGAGGCTCTTCTCTGGGGCATATAATACTCAAACTTAATATTTAGGAAGTCCTACCTGTTTGTTTTTTTTTTTTCCTGTGATTCTGTGATTCTGCTCAGACTGGTCTGTTTTGTCTTCTGGGAGGTTTTTGTTTCTGTGAAAAGCTATGGGTTAATAAGAGGTTGTGCAGAAGGAACGAAGCATTTCTATAGCTTGATAATGAGAAAATAATATCCTTTGTTTTCAGTATTCTGTGAAGAAAAACAGTATTGCAGTACCCATGTATTAATCTAGATTGTAAGGCAAATAACAATATGTTACATGGCCCCCTCTCTTCAGAAAAGGGTTGCTTCTGAAAGTCCAAAGAATCTTTCTCATGTACTATTTCATAAGTGAGGAAAAAAAATTCTTTAAGTGAACAGGCAGTTACTTCAAAAAAACATTTGCATTAGGAGGATACATATCTATTTAGTAGCAGTAGGAACATTGGAACTCATGCAGCTAGCTTCTCATTGTCTCTTTTCATCTAAAAATCCGAAACCTTTTTAAAGAAATGCTCATTGGTGACATTTGCTGGAATTATTGTTGATATCCACTGTGCAGGCTGGTGACAGCATAGCACAGGTTAAGGGTTGCTGCATTTGCTGCAGAGGTGCAGGTTTCCGTGCCTATGTCAACAAGGACTTGCCTATTGCACTGCCATGAATTCACGAAAAGGAAGGTGTGGGCTGCTCGCCTGGAGGCAAGAAAGCAGGTGAAGTCAGCTGGGACATTTATAGGGCTGTGGTTGCTTATTGGGGCATTTGTCCAGTATTTGTTGCTTGAAGAGTTTTGATTTTCCACTTACAAAGTGGAGATGAGCTTAGTTCTGCCTTTTCTCAAGCATATTATTTCGTTATACTCCCCATAATATTTGATATGCCATTATATGGATAACAGGAATTGTTGCAGCGAGAAATTAGTTTTCCTTCTAAAATGTTAACTTCATCCTTAAAGTTAAACCAGTCTCATAGATTGTCAAACAAAATTCTAAAATTGCTTGCTAAAAGCGAAAATGAGATGCGAGTTGTAGGTTGTGCAATGCTTTTTCTTCTTTTCTTCTGAGGCATTCCTTATTCTTCCTGTCATCAATCACGGTAGTTCCTGTATTTCTGTATTGCTTATCTTTAAGTTAAATACAGGTGTTAACTTATCTTCCCAGCATTCCTGTGAGGTAAATAATAAAATCAGATACAAAAAGTAACCAGTGTTTCCCAGGGCCAGGTTGTGAGTCATCTGATGTGGCTGGGGATGGACCATGGGTGTTCCTGTCTTCCAGCACAGTATTGGTTTCCCTCAGCCAGGCGTCCTTCCCACACTGAGGGGAGTAGCCAGCTGAGCACAACTTCAAGAAAGACGGTTGTAAATAATAAGTTAGCCAAGACTGAAAAATAAAGATTCTTCCAAGGATGTTTTAATATTGAAACTATTGAAAGCTATTGAAGCTCCTCCAGTTAAGACTCTGGCAAAGGCTGTTTGCATAGCAGCAGGTCAGCAGGGACATGAAATGGGGAAATGTCCCAACCCTTGTCATGATGGGGTTGCAGTCACGCTTTAGTCCGGCCCCGTGGATTTCTTTCTTTGGCTTTATTGGGTTTTCCCATTCAAGCCTGCAAAATCTAAGTTTGCCAAAGTGCAAGAAAAGTATATTGTGGAGGTGAGCCCTTCTCAGTGAGAGGATTAGTAACAATTTTGACAAAATTCATAATTAAAATTATCCATATGTTATCCATAACTAACACTGTACTTTTTTTTTAATACTGTTTTTATCGTAAGCATGTGTGCAAATTCCCATGTGCACTTGGTTTGCAGTTGTAGCACCTTTTGGTTAACTTCTTTGTATCTCTACACTATTTTGTTTCCATGAATCAGGCACCTAAGCCTTACACTGCAAAGAAAAGGCATTTGAAAGGAAGTTCCCCTTGCACTGATCTTTGTTTAATATCAAATGCTTCGGGCTTCTTTTGCATTTTTTTCTGAACTGCAAAAGTATAAAATTCTCTTCTGAATTGTGAAAAATTTGTGGTGCACAGCTTCTCTCCATTAAGTGAAGGCGGAAGTCACTGAGGGGAAAGTCTGAGCTGAGCTGAACCGAACAAGAGACTTTTACTGTGCTGATTTCCGTGGCTTAACTTTTATCCTCTGAAATCACACTGTGGGGAGGGAAGAAAGCTTTGTCATTTTCCTTGCACGATGGGGTGTATTAACCATAGACTACCACACCTATTAAGTAAAGAATATCATTGCACGTAAGAGCTCACAAGGGTGCTTCTACCTTGAAAATGCTATGTAAATACAGCCTCCCTTAATCACTGGCCTCTTGAATATACTAAATATTTTCAAGCGTCTCCCTGAACACTGACACTGGCATTAAAAACGGCAAAAACAAAACCTTCAGAACTTTATTGGTGTGGGTTTAAGCAAGGCAGTTAGTTCCTTAACACACAAAGATCAGATTAAATGAATTCCTTGGTGCTTTATCATTTTTGCAACTGGCAAGCTTTCCCCAAAGGATTTCATTTCAGGTATTTTCCTTGAAACAAATATTAAAGGAAGCTAAGGGAATCCTAACCTAGACATGAGAATGAGTTGCCAGTCGTGGGTTAATATAGATGCCTTTAGCTCACCTTTCAAAATCGGGGACTGGGGTCCATCTAAACTAATGCCATGCTCTGAGGTATCCCCTCTTGTATTCTCTGCCCGGTTGCCCTTCCTCTGGCCCTTGGAGAGCCCCATTCCTCTCTGGTCCGTCAAGACTGGGCCTTGGTGAAGTAAGCTGATCCTGCCAGTCTCATGCTTATCTATCAATGATGGCTCTTCTGCCTGAAAATGGGTGAAGATGCACCTCAGCATCCTGCAAGGAAGGGTGGCAAGCAAGATGTCTCTGTAGGAAGTGTAATAGCATAGCCTCAAAACCTTGTTTTTTACTGTTGATAGTTTCCATGGAGCTAAGAAAACAAAATCAGAGAAAAAAGCCAGGCCAAGACACTGCTGCCAGCTGTTGGTGTAAAATGGTATATATAAAGTGAGTAATCAGCTCATTGCTCTATATATGGTTATGGAAATATGAGAGCTTCAGTGCTTGAGACAGCAGCATGTTTTCTTTTTCTGTGCTTCACGTCTGCACCAAGATCAGTGAAGTCCTTTAAGGTCTCACTGGAAGGGGTGGTATCAGTCCTTGTGATCAGCGGTCTGCGTGTGTGTGTGTGTGTGTGTTTTGGATGCAATGTCTGCTGCGTGCTGACAGACTGAGACTCTGAAAAACCTGAGGGCTTTTGCAGGCCCATTAAAGTTCAAACTGTCTCAACCATGTGAGAGCTGCAGTCATGTTAATTGACTCCACCCGTTTGCTGTTTAGGTGCTTGGTTTATAAATGGATCTGCTGGATCAGATGAGTGGTTCATCTAGCACAGCATCCCTGTCTCTAATGTATTGGAAAAAGCAAGATAAATGATAGGCTTTGGTAGCAGTGTCCAGCAACAAGGATGCCAGCTGGTGTCTCCTATGCCTTCTGATGCACTTGTGAAAATTCTCCCTTTTGGGTCTGTTCTGGACACGGCTTCAGGTCTCCACTCAGGTGAAAGCCGGTGCCAAGGGTGTAGCATTGTCTCTGCAGTGGTCAGTGGAGGAAAGCAATTTCTCTGAGGCAGGATTGGAACAACCAGCTACATACCAAGTGCACTGAGTCAGTGCCAGTAAATTTGTAAGTGCTGAATCACAACTGAGCTCTTCAGAGATACTTCACAATACATGTGCCTCTTCAAACGTGAAAGTTATGTTCTCTGAATTACTCGGTGCCTTCATCAACTATAATTCAAGGTTTTGTTTAATTCATTCCACCTGAGGCCATATCTTTGCTGCAGAAGAAATTCTTCCTTTTGCACTGAGCTGGCTATCTCTGGGTAACATCTCCTAAGAACAGAGTGACTTTCCTGGAGAGGCTGCTAATTGGAGCAGTTAGTCAGACCTATTCCCTCTTCCTTTACCAGCTGCATCAAGATGTAAATTGCAAGTGCTTATGATTTCAGCGTTTTTCACTTTTAAAATGCTGAAAAACCATACAAGTGTTCCTTGTACTAAGGCACAGACTTTTTATATTTAAATCTGTTCCCCCTCTGCTTTTCTGCTGATCTTACAGCTAGCTGTACCATGCTTTCATGCAAACTGATCTTTTTATTTGCTTTCATAAGAAATCTCTCAGCTGTAGAGAAAGACATAAGTGAAAAATGTTGCAATTCTACACAAGATTCAAGTTGTTACTAATATTGTTAATTTTTTCAAGGTTGTCAGAAGAAAAATAGGAATGTCTGTTAAAAACATTGAGAATTTTATAGTTTTGATGTTTTTAGCCTTTTTCAATTTGCAGATGCCTAAGATTTTTCCAGTGAACAAACCACTGAATTGCTAATGTAAGTCTGTGGACAGTAGACTTGTGATTTGCCTCATTACTTTAGAAGCAATCTGCAGATCACCCTGAAAACTACTACTGTAACCTGTTCCAACAGTAAATAAACTGGATTTTTGAAAAGCAATCAAGGGCCTGATGATACAGACCAGATCATAGAGAGATTTTTCAAATGCAGAGGCCTCTCTGCATCTCTAAGTGACTCATTCTCTGGCTTGTGTCAGTGGGGAACTATACTCTGATGACAAAGCCACTGATAAATCCAGTATGTTTCAGCTGCGTGTGCTTTGTTGGTGGATGCACTTTTTTTTTTCTTTGCTGCTACATTTGCTGAGGTAGCATGATCTAACCCAAAAGCATGTGGAAATGAAACTGAAGTGACAAAATGTGTGTATCATGCTTAACAACTGAAGTTAACTCTGAATAAAACTTTGCTTTTTTCACCCTCCTTCCAGGTTTTTGCTGAGCCCTCTGTCAGTCTGTTTGCTCTGGAATGCTGCAAGGGCAGAGAGCTGCACTTCACCAAACCCGTCAATTCCGTTCTGAATGAGGACCTTCATTTTTACACTCAGTCTGTATGGGTGAGAAGTGGATTGTAAGTATGGAAGAAATATTCTTGTTATTACAGGAGCTAATAGTAAGCATGTGTTCTCTCACAATTGCTGCCTTTTTTCATAGGATGCATTTTACATTCTAACTTTTATTTTGAGACATTTCAGAATCCTAAAATGTTGTTGAATGCTAGATCCACCTTTTGTACCAAGACTCGAAATGAACTCTGGGCAGAGGATGCATTTTTCCCCTGTAAGAACCATCCCTATGCATACAATATATGCAAACAATAGAGCCTGTTGTTCAAGCCAGGAGACAAAAGTAAATCAGTTTTGATTCCTGACTCACAAGGACAGGTAGAGTAAACTCAGACTGCCTTTATTAACTGGCTGTAAAATACCAGCTGTAAACTGAAGTGATTTAACGTGAACCACTGCAGTGGTTCAGTGAAGCTTGACATGCTGCTGAGCTGCCACAGAGTCAGTGACTTGTGAGAGAAGCTTGGGGCGGATCAGACAGCTGGAGCAGTAATTTGCTTCTGTTGTTGGTTTAACCCCCCCATGACTGTGATGAAACACCCAGGCTCTTCTGTGAAAACCATCTGGCATCTGCGGAAGTGACCTTCCAACCTTTTTCCCATCTCCCCCTTTCACCTTCTGGAGAAGCTCCCAAGTATTCTGCCTTGGCCAAGTTTCAGGCCTGCGCTTCGACAGCAGGAACAAAGAACTTGCCGAGTCTTGCAACTGGGGCTGACTGGAAACTGCTGTTCTTCAAATGTGACACGTACTTCCTGCGTTCATTTTTAACCTTTTTCCCACCTCTGTCATGGCATTCACGTACATGAGGCTGTAATTTTCTCGAGAGGTCTTATGGGACACAAAACCATGCAAAATTTGAACTAATCGGGCAAGGAATTCATGTAGACTGTTCACTGCTTACATACACCTCTGTTGTGATTCTTACGATGAATTTTTCAAACGCATCGAGCCTGTTACCACCTAAAAGTCAAAACCCTTCTACAGATATCTGTGATAACAATGGTGTGTGCTCCTCTAATTCTAATTCTTAGAGGTTGGTACAAAGCCTAAGCCTAACCTAGCTAATGTTCCAGAGCAATGTAGACTGTTTTCTCTCAGGCGTTTCACGCAAGCATTTTCTTGAAAGGTTGGTTAAGAGTTGAACCTCCTTTTCCTTAACAGCAGTCAGTGACTATTGACTTTAGCTGTGGGCCCATAGTGAGTATCACTTACCCCACAGAGCTTTGCCAATTTACTATCCATTCTAGTCCCTAGCATCTATGCTGCTTCAGTCCTGAGCCCGTTCTGAAAATACACAGAGTGATCATCTGCTGCTGCTGTCTTGAGGTGCCCCAAATGACAGTGGCAAGCAGCTGCAGTTTAAGGCCGAGAACAGCATGCACGTTCCACGTTGATCTATGATGCTAGTTTGGAGGAGGAAAGGCTGTCGCTGGGAGTAACATGTGACTTATTTCAGGTGGGAAATACCTTTGTAGAGGTGTTACAGTCTAAAGTGCATCCTGTTGGGGAATATCTCTTTGTGAGCTTTCTCTGCCCTCTCATCAGGCATGTGGCAGTGGAAACTGATCACTTTGCCCATGGAGTTGGCTGTAAAGGAAGGGAGAGGGCTTCAGAACCACATAGTAGAAAAGCACAGGAGAGTGAGTGCAATGTTCCAGCCCCTTCTCCATCTTCCTGTTCATTTCTGAGCATCCCAACCAGGTTAGCTGGTTCCCGGTCTCTGTGAAGAGTCAAGGCAGAATGAAAAGTTGCTTCTCTGATCCCCTCATGGCATTCCCCAGGAAACAGACCTCCACAGCCTGTCCACATCCTACACTGCAAACAGGTAGCTTAAAAACTGAGGGCGTGACAGGTGATTGTGGTAAGTCTGTGGGAGACTTCCAGTCCTAGAGCGCTGGTTTGCCTGATCTGTCTCTCTGATCAAGAGTTTGGGAAGGCAGATTTAGAGGGCTTTTTGGCTTTTTGCCCCAGAGCCTACTGTCAGCTTTAGAAAAATGACAAAGTAAAGTTTATGTATGTGCGATGGCATCTTGCGCTGTGCTGAGGTACAAGGATCCTTCCTGAGCCAACTGACAGCCTCAGTGAGAAATGGCACCAGCCTGGGTTGTGGTTTCCTGAAAGGGGCTGGGGACTGCAGTACTCCAGGGACTGAGAAAGATGGCACAGTGGGGGCTTGCTGGTCCACGTGAGAGCCCAGATGAGTTTCATCTGTGTCACCAAATACCAGCACAAATGTATGCTTTGGCAACAGAAACCGATTTCAAATGAGACTGTTCAATATCCCGAGAAAGAGGTTAACAGTGGATTTTCAGTGACTTCACAGAAAGCATTGCAAGAAAAAGGTCAGAAATGTATTAGAAGGAACACCTAGTGGTTGTCAAGCTGCTCTGAATACCTGTTATTCAGGAGGTATGCAAGTTAATTTGAAGAAACAGTGACGGGGCCTCACTAAGGGACAGATCACTGTTGGACCATTTAAGCCTCCATGGAGGCTCAGCCTCCTAAGCAAGGCTGGCTGGCTGCTCCTTCAAGTTATGCGCAATGGGGAAAGTAAATTGCAGGTGCTATGAGCACTGCTTGTGGATGTTTTCTCACTGACTTAAAACAAACAAAGAGTGCAGCCATCCCTCATGTTCTTGGCAGCTGACCTGTAGAACAGGTAACTGGGGAAACCAGTATTTGCTTTGTGTTCAGATGAGTTAATGAGTCAAACATTTAGGTTCACTGTCTGCACAACAATGTCCTATTGATTTAAATAAAACTGATCTGAGATCCTGAGGCTGCCTTTGTAAGCAGCAACACAGTAACTACTGAGCAGATGGCTAGATAAAAGGGATCTGTACGTGCTGGTGCTTTAACTCTGTTAAATGTTTCAGCCATGTTCACTACAGTAAAATTTGTTACAGCAGTTTATGGGCTTGGGAGTAAATATTTTTTTATGTATTTTTGTATTCCAGACAAGTGGAATAGCTTTTTATAGTTTTACTTGTTATAAAAGAAAACACTGGACAAAATCCTCTCATAATTAATATGTACAGCCACACAAGTACTGCTGTCTGGCGTGTGGCTTCCCAGTTTCCTAATGCATGCCCACTGCAACCTGCATTATTCCCATCTAGGTTCATGCAGAGATACTCAAATTTGTGGGAAAATCTTGGGGGAGAAAGGGAGCTTACAAGTTTGAGGTAAGCAAACGGGTCTTAATTTAGACAGAAAATAGTTAAACCACTAAAATGGATGCCATTCTGGAGCATGGTAATACAGCTTTGATAGTGTCCCTGCTGTGGGGAGGTTTGGGGTCTTTCAAGAGCACAGTCCCGAACATAAGCCTGTAGTTTAGTTTTGCTACAGTTAACGTGTAGTCTTTCATGTTCTGTTTTCTGTATCCAGGTGGATTGCATATGAAGGATGTAATTTTTTAGGAAAGCAGATTCTGTTGGAGCCCAGTGAGATTTCCAACTGGAGTGAATACAGTGGCTGGAAAGTAATTGGTTCCCTTCGTCCTATGAAGCAGGTACTGTAAGACTGTATAAGACATACACTTGTGCACCTGGGTCAGGGCAATCCCAAGCACAAACACAGGCTGGGTGGAGAATGGACTGAGAGCAGCCCTGAGGAGAAGGACTTGGGGTTGTTGGTTGATGAGAAGCTCAACATGACCCAGCAATGTGCTCTTGCAGCCCAGAAAGCCAGCCCTATCCTGGGTGGCATCAAAAGCGTGACCAGCAGGTCGAGGGAGATGATTCTCTCCCTCTACTCCACTCTCGTGAGACCCCACCTGGCACACTGCACTCAGCTCTGGGGCCCTCAACATAAGAAGGACATGGACCTGTTGGAGCTTGTCCAGAGGAGGGCCACGAGGATGATCAGAGGGATGGAGCACTTCCCCTGTGTTGACAGGCTGAGGGAGTTGGGGTTGTTCAACCTGGAGAAGAGAAGGCTCCAGGGAGACCTTATAGCAGCCTTCCAGTACCTAAAGGGGGCCTGCAGGAAAGCTGCAGAGGGACTCTTTATCAGGGAGTGTAGTGATAGGACACGGGGAAATGGCTTTAAACTAAAAGAGGAGAGATTTAGATTAGATGTTAAGTAGAAATTCTTTACTCAAGGGGTGGTGAGGCACTGGAACAGGCTGCCCAGAGAAGCTGTGGATGCCCCATCCCTGGAGGTGTTCAAGGCCAGGCTGGATGGGGCTTTGGGCAACCTGGTCTGGTGGGAGGTGTCCCTGCCCTTGGCAGGGGGGTTGGAACCAGGGGATCTTTAAGGTCCCTTCCAACCCAAACCATTCTATGATTCTATGACCTTTTTTTGGGCAGGGGTTAGTGCAAAAGTATCGGCTGTACCACTAAGCATAATGCTGTGCATCATACTCCTTAAATCAGGCCAAATGATGACAGCCAGAAGGACGTACTGGAAGATTACTGAAGCAGAAAATTCATCCCCTGGCAGTTACTGAGATCTATATTAGGCTCCTAAAGGGAAATAATTCTTTGTTTCTTGGAGTCAGGTTTTGTTTTTCTGAATGGCTTATTAGCATGTTCTCTATCTTTACATTTTTGCCATATAAAAATAATAATGAGAAAACCAATGCTATATCGGCTTGTTTTATAATTAACATAAATGGAAGCAAGAACAAGTTTTACTGTGCTGTAGCCTGCATTTCCAAAAGAAGCAAAGTTCATGCAGTCCCACCAGGCTTTCCCTCCCTACCTCACCCCAAGTAATGCCAATTTCAAATTCTCACCCTCTGCCTTTCCGAGGGGCACCAGGTAACCAGTGACACAGATGAGCTCTAAACTAGCCAAAGCACATGGTGCTGTGTGCCCAGCCGCACACAGCTGTGGGAGGGCAGCGCCCTGGGAGATAGGAAAAGGGAAAGGGAGAGTGGAAGGGAATGTGAGCAGCAGCTCCACAGGAAAAGAGTTTTTGCTCTGCTGCTCACAGAACAACTTGTCTCCACGTAGTGGTGAATGCTGCTTTACTTTTAAATAGTAGACTCAAATGGAGAGATGTTACAGTGAACAAACACAATCATCTTCAGCATTAGTCATGCATTATATGCTTCCCCACTGGAAAACTAAAGGAATTTTTTAAAAGTTGATTTGTTAGTCTAGGAAGTTGACTATTCCCTGGAATTCTTTGGAAGTGGTAACTACCAAAGGATCCCATTTTGGCTCTGTTTTTGCAAGTAACAATGAAATAATTTGTGCTGATCTTAAAAACAGATTTCTATCTTCAGATGCTAATCTAAAGAGCTTTTGTATTTGGTAGCATCCTTTTTTTTTATTGCAACAATGAGTAATGTTGTAAGTAGTACCATGGGTATTGTGCTGGTTTTTTTGGCATTTGGAGTTTGTATGCTGCTTTTTGGTTTTGTTTTTATTTTAAATCCTGCAGACTGAAGGCTCCCTTGAGTTTGTACAGTCAGCTGTTTGTGCTTGACACTTCTGTGGGCGTATGTTTTTTTTTGGGGGGACTGGAATAATACTACAAGCCTGCACCACTTTATATTTCCTCCTCCTTTCTGTGTCTAGCCTGCTGGTGTAATAGGTAGTGCAAGAAAAAGCTAAACGCTTGAAACTCATGCAAGATGAGACTCAACAGTTTTGTTCAGTGACTTTACAAATATGATCTCTTCCTTGTAAAGAACTATACAGTATATATATTAATACACATTAGTTCATGGATGCTTGGTAGGAGCGGCTTTATTGTCTCTTAATGTAGGGTTTGTTTTATTATGGAAAAAAGGAGGTTCAAAGCTCCCAGAAGAAAAACTATGCTTGATTTGGCATCTGGGGGGAGCTGCCAATCATAGCTCACTGTCCTTTATTTGCTCCAAAATCAGTGAATAATGGAGCAAAAACACAAACCCTGTAGTAGCCCTACAGAATCTCCTTATTCTTTGAGTAAGCTGAGTAAAAAGAGATGCCAGTTGAGTACCCTATTTTCTGTGTATGTTCAAAAGCAATGGTGAAACTTCTCTGCCATATATTCCAGTTAATGGTGTTGAAGTTGCTGGATACGTGACTCAGCAAGTTTCAGAGAGTAAAAAGCTTGTGGATTACAGCCCATTTACTGGCCTTGGAGTGAATGAAATGTGAACTAAAGCTATTTGCATATCACAGGAATTAAGTTCTATAGACATAAATACACTTAAAAAAAAAACTCTCTCTGCCATTGCTGCTCACAGCTGTCTGCCTGCATGTGAAAAGCATTTAGTGCTGCCTTACATGCACATTCATTTCCACTAAAAAAGTATTTTACATAGTCATCTGGAACTGAGACAACATATACTTTAAAAAACTGATGTAAGATGAAGGGGAGGCATTCTCACATCAACTTTGTGAATCTGTGTGTTACAACTCTCTTCCTTCACACCATTTCAGCCAGCAGTGTACCTCAGAATCAAGAACCAAGCCCACGGTAAATATCTGACAGTCGCTGGAAGCCTGGCAGATATAAGAGCGACATCAGTGTGCGTGTCTCCATACAATGGCAAGGACACCCAGGTCTGGCACTACTGTCGTGGACTCTTCAAATCCAAGGTGAGTTTCCAGATGCTGGAAGTGGGTTTTATCACCTGGATTTCCAAAAGAAGCTAGCATTAACACTGGGATAGCTTTTGGCCTCTCCTAGGCATGCTGAACCCAAACTTCTATAACCTGCATCTTCCTACTATCTACAAACAGATTTGCTGTGTCTGTTCTGGCAAGTTGAACAACTTTTCACATCTAATGGGACTGATGTTCTTTGAAAGTAGGAATCTGTTTTTTGTCTAAAGTCTCACATTTAAGAAAGTTTATTACCTCTAAAGAGATAAGGATTTCTCTGAAAAGGAATACGCGAAGGAAGGCGGTAAGTGATTTTGTATTAACGCTCCCCCAGGTGGTCTGTTTTTAATATAAAAAGCTGATGATTTAATACAAGAAATACCTAAAGTAACAAAGAC
Source organism: Anseranas semipalmata (assembly GCA_013399115.1). Lineage (NCBI taxonomy): Eukaryota > Metazoa > Chordata > Aves > Anseriformes > Anseranatidae > Anseranas > Anseranas semipalmata. The sequence continues at coordinate 31,330 of VXAA01005705.1, read as the reverse complement.
CACCTTCTGTGATTGAGCAACTAGTCAATTGCTGAATAATCTGTTCCTAACTTATTTGCCAGGACCATAACCAACTATAGCTTGATTACTGCAGTATCCTCAGTGCCTGAAACAGAAACAAGTCAGATACAAAATCGAGGCTTTGTGGCCTGGATCTCACTTTTCTTCTTACTTCTTAGGCTAACAATGCCTGTCTGGATGTCATTGGTGGCAGAGATGTGCCAGGAGCCAAAGTCGCACTCTGGGCAGAACATGGGAAGGAAAGGCAAAAGTGGAGACTCAATGAGGACGGAACCATCAGTTCGTACCTCAGCGACCAACTGGTGCTTGATATTAAAGGTAATTAAACAAACAAACAAAAAAAAACAACCCAGCCCTCGCATGTTCTAAATCCATTTGGGATTGCGGTCAATTGCAGTATACCAGCTCCTTTCTGCTTAAGGTTACATACTGAGTCCTGTCAAACATGCTAATTTTGTGTTCAGTTGCTTGACAGTGGGACAAGAAACTGTCTGGGGGGAACCTTACTGTTTGATCCTAGAGGTTTATTTTGATCAAATCAGGTATTCTACTTCAGGGAATTCCGTAGTGCTGATAGCAAGAAATGGCAGTTACAGAAGACAAAAAGGTGGTAGAAAAGCAGCCACAGAATAGGTGTGCCTCAAAGAGAAAAGTGCTTGCTCCTAATATTTTCAGGCTGGTTAAAATTCTCATTGCTCAGGTCCTAGTCCTACTGCCCCATCATGGGAGAACCACCTCACTGGAGATTGCCTGTCCCTCATGCACAACTTGTTCCAGCCCCACTGCTGGTGCTAAGGTTTTATCCCTAGGGAAAAGTAGGTGGGGCAGTGACACTACAGTGACTGGTTACGGGGTCGGGGGCTCCATGGTGCCGCCCTCTCAGATGAAAGGACCAAGTCAATTAACTGATGGCCTAACACCCCTGCAGGGCTTACAGGCCAGGGTAATGGCACACCCCACAGTTGAAGTTATCAACATTTACAGTAAGTGACCTGCTGGCCATTACACATCTGACCTTTGCACCTTAAACTTACGGATAATGAATTCTCAGCCCAGTGATCTTAAACTAATGGAGCATTTCTGGTTTCCAGAACTAAGGACTTAAACCACCACTACTAATTCATAAATAGTAACCACCAAGAGCATAGAAGCAAAGTGAAATCCCAACTGGTAACACTGTTGGCCATTCTTAGAGTATCAGAAAGCTGTGCTGCCTAGGTTACTTTACAATCTAATGTTGAAGGCTAGGGTGGGGAGATACCATTTGACTGCTCTTTAGAACACAGATTTCTTTTAGTGGATTTTTATTTATGGCATGATAAAAATGCAGTTATTTCTATGCTACATGTATTCAAAGGAGAGAAATTTTAAGGACTTCATAAATCTGGGGTTGAAATGATATTCTACACTGAACAATCCCCCATATCTGTAATTCTGTGTATTTTCACTATCGCAATATATAAGTTAAAAATCCATCCACACAGTGGGACCTCAGGATCTGCCAAAAGCAAAAATCTCTTTAAAGGTGCTGTTTCTGCACACAAAGTTACATTGAGGACTCAAGTTTGTGGTAGACTCTGCTTCTGAACTAACAGAGCTCCTCGGGGCTTAAGTTGACAAATGACAGTTTGAAGGAGACAAACAGCAATGGAGGGGCAGACACTAGCGTGTCCCTCACAGAATTTCTATCTTTCAGCTAATTTTCTTCCTTAGTCACACTTTTTAAAGATTCTTTTGAGACTTTTCTGAGCACTTTTTTAAATTGTTTGCCTTCATGCGTTTGTTTTGTTTTTAAGGAGGAAATTATTATGACAAGAATCACATCATCATGAATCAGCCAGTAGAGGACAAACGTTCACAAAAATGGGACATTGAAATATTGTGAGTAAAACCCACCACAGAGATGGACCTTATGTGGTTTATTAACACCTGGAAGAAAAAACTACTACTGAAGTCACACACCACTGGAACCTTAGGCAGCAAATCCTCTCTACTTTCCTTTGTGCAAAGCACCAACTCCTAAAACAACTGAATTTTGCACAAATCCAGAGCATATGAGGTTGAGCTAATGTCTTTCCACAGGGACTGTACTCTGCGCTGATTCTTTAGAGGCCACTCCTATGAAAGTCACTGTTACTCTTCATCTGAAGTATTAAAGTAAATGCAGAAGACTAGACAGAAGTTCTGCAGGATATGAACTGCAAGAGATAATATGGAAAAGGCTCTTTAGAAATGTTGTCTTTTCCTTTTTTTCAAAAACTGATGAAAGCTCACTGAAGAATGAATGCACTAATGAGCTTGAAAGCGGTTGAGCTGAGGGAAACAGTTTAGGCTCCAAGCGACCCTGAATCTCAAATCATATCTCTTGCTAAAGTGCAATTTATTTTGTTCATAAAGACAACTTTGAACTGGAATTCCCAGCTCAGTATGTGAAATGGGGCAATAAGGAAAGCCTGACTGTTACCTCCCTAATGTTACTGGTAGGCCCTTGTCTTCATTTGTTTTAGCAAGACCAGATTTCCAGATTTAGGAACTTGTTTTGCAGACCCATGGGCTGCTTCCAACCCATGAAATTGAGTTATCCCTGAAGATCACCTTTAACATGTAGACATATGTGTACATATCAAGAGAATCAACTATCCTGGTCAGGCTAGATTTCTACAAGGGCTTACTGAATTTAAAACAGTGATGATTTTACTCTAGCTCTATTTTGTTTTCATGTATATAGACTAATTTAATACAATGTAACTTGGTCTTGAAACTATGTCTTCCTCCAGAGGATAACTCACCAGGTGCTAGCAGCCTGCTTTCCACCTCTTGCTTAATGTCAAAGGAACAGTGCAACTGCATGTTAAGGTTACTCTGGCTCATCAACAACACGTCCATCTTAGCCCAGAGGAGGCAGAATTAGACTAATGAAGACCAGTCCAGCATGCTGGCAGTTTCTTCAATTTCTGCAGTATGCAGCCATCCTACTATCACTTAAGGTAGGTAGAGCAAAATACCTTACTGGACTGTAGTTGTTGCAGGCTTGAAAAAAGCGTGTTCCTCACTCAACACGGACAAATACATAAGGAACTGCAGACGCTTGTAGGGCTGTAAACACCTGAAGTGGAATAGAAATCCCTTAGATCACTGGTATCTACATTTGATTTCCATGTCACTAAATGAATCTACTTCATTGAATATGTAATATTTTCTTTCCTTATTTGTATATTCAGGGTATTTCTATAACTATTTAAAGAGTTTAGATTAGTGAAAGACAAAGATATTTTAGTTTCCAAAAGCTGTAACTATTCCAGTGCACTCAAACAGGATTCAAACAAATACAAACACATAACCCTGTTTCCCACAGAAATAAAATATATGGATGTCTATTTTTGTATGAAATTGAGTTCTATATAGTACTATTTAAAAAAAAGTCTACTTGCACTTACTATTTTGCATTCTAAAATTATCATAAATCTGCTGTTTAAATAACAGATCTCCAAATGCATGTATATATTTTTACAACTAAAGCACTTGTTTTGCTTTTTTAACGTAAGTCAGTATATCATGTTCAACATGTGACTTACTTTCCAAATACAATTTTAAAGCCTGTGTAAAAAGTTCTAGTCTTTTAAATCAAAAACAACTAAATCACATTTGGTATGCCAGTGTTATATAACCAAGTAAAGCAGGTTTTTGTACTTACTCAAGAGATCTTGAATGTAAAATGCTAAGCATGTATATTTTAATTGTATAAAACGTTTTAGGAGGAATCTTTTGCTTGTTGGTTTCTTTTCAAACAAACTATCAGAACACAGTAATAGTTTCTAGCAGATGTCAAGCACATTCCTGTAAAATATTTTCTTTCAACTGGCCAAAAAAGGGAAATAAGTATATTCAATAAGTGACTCTGCTGTTATGTTGGTTTGCATATTAAGCGTAGATTTTAAAATATTAAAATAATTGCATTACTCCCACCAGAATCCATTCAAGTGAGTGTTGGACATACAGACTCCAGGTACAGGTTTGGGTTACTTTCACATTCAGAAGGGATATAGGTTAAATGCTGTTTGTTTATTTGAGACAGCATCTGAAAGGAAAGTGGGTTGGGTTGGGTTTGGGGTTGTCCCTTTAGAAAAGAACATACACAGCTGTTACTGGGAAGTTTCTGTTCTCCTCGGGCAAACAAACAGAAAAAATGAGTTTTCTTACTGGTTAAGTTGAAAGATGCAAAAAACAAGTTGTTGCTTTTTGCTCAAGGTCCTGCAGCTGGCTCCATGTATACCTGAAGCTGCTCTCCAAATCAAGACATAGCCAAAGGAAAGGCGATACCACAGCACTGGTGTTTGTTAATGAGTAACTTCATCCATCCACAGACATAGATCTGTAGTTTAATGGACAACATAGTGATTGCCAGGAAGAGGTTAATTAGGTGTTGAATACTGCAGTCGCATTTAAAAGCATTCATTTGTTTATCTGTCTTGGTGAGCTGACTGACTAGAGAAGAGGGTGGGCCTGTTAACTTGAATTCTGAAGGACACATTTCAAGCACGTGCAGACACTGCACAAAAACAGACACTTCTGAAAAGCAGTAGGCAGTTCAAACCTAGATTTCAAACAGCTGTTGAATTTCTAATGAGAAGGACCAGGGAGTAGAGGGGATGCAATAAGAATTAGCATCTACAAAAATTAACAGCGTGGGGGAAGCGAGCTGTTTCCAGCTGTGATGAAGGGATTTTCCATAGAATATCCCCAGGGAACCACAGTACTTAAACTGGGCTTCGTTATCTAAGAAGTGTAAGGCATCGATGATTTGTGTGGAGACACAGAATTTTTCTAAGAGTATTAATAGTCTGACAATCAAAGGTAACATGAGCTGTTCCACTATTAGCATTCCTAAGCAGCTTACCTGTTGTCCTGATGCCCATTTTCCCGAAGCACTACAGAAACTAAAAGAACATTCAGCACCAGAAAGTAGCAAAGCATATATATTTTGATGTGTTGTTAGACAGCAATACAAACCAAAGGCTGGATGGGAAGAAAAAAAATAATAATTGAATAAGCCTTTCTCTCAAGAGCTTCTTAGCCAGAAATACTGCTTCCATGAGGAGCTGATTCAAAAAAGCATTAAAAAACTTTGATTAGACATTCGGTCCATAGTGACAAGGCAAGGTTTTCCTTCTCTTCATCTGAGGTAAGTTTAAGCTCTTTAACATAAACAATACTGCCGCTCCAAATCTGCTTCAGTGCATCCAAGTATGACAAAGGAAAACGCAGTCCATGAGTCTGCTTGGAGAAAAAGAAAATGGGAAAAAAAAAACACAGTTAAGTACAATGTGGCCCTTATTACACAATGGTTAAGGTGTAGGTATGGATCAGCAGGAATCAGCAGGTGCTGTTTTCCCACTTCACATTGGGGTTTCTGAGCAGATCCTGCAGAAGATCAGTATCATCCTGCCAATTTTCTTAATAGAAATACAGCTGAAATGTCTTCTTACATGAAAGCTATGCTTACATGCTCAAGCACCCTTATTGAGGTAGGAAGACCTAAGGTGCATGTCTTCCTCTTCCGGCTTCTGAACTGAGGAAGGAAATGCCTTTTTAAATGTACGCTCTTGACCCAACCCTACCCCTTGTTTTTGGAAGGGGACATAAGTTTCTTTCCATCTATCTGTCTGTTAAACACAACCTTTAGAAACAGTTTGACAGAACCCCAGAGGACCTATCTTCTCATGGCTGGAGACTTTCAGAGCAGGAAGATATACTCTGGGATTTACACATATTGTGAAACCACCAGTATAAATCCTCAACTACCACTTTTCTCTAGAGGTCCACCAAAATTTACCTTAAAAAGTAAGTAACTGCCAAGCAAAAAGCCTTACTATAACTACTGAGACAAGAACAGGCAAAGTCTGGGTTCTATTTTGCCTCTAAAATGTATTTGTGGAGACTTATATCCAAGGGTTTCAGGTCACAAGACTAAAATAACAGCATCTTACTATCATAAATTGGAACAAAAAGATCCAAACCTTGCACATACTTCAGGGATATTGTACATACCCTACGCATGAAGAAGAATCACCTGCAGCCTTATTAACAACATAAAACGTTGCCTCTTTACATTTCAAGAAAAGATTTAACTCTTTACTCCCAATGCTGACTCACCTACCCACACATCACCCTAAAATGGGCACCCTTATCTTGCAGTATATTCCAGGGCATACAGAATCTAACATCTGTTCAAACTGGCATAAACACGCTGTCCAGCAGAAGGTACAGTGGCCCCTGCCACTACTGAACATGTAACTAGTATATCCAGTAGCCCTAATAAAGGATGTGCTAAAGGACACAAAAGTAAGAGACACTTTAGATACTCCAATAGCTATGTTACCTAGGACATAAGGCATGCATAAGAAATCTGCAGCAAAACCCAACAGGGCAACACAGCTTTTGTGTGTGTGTGTGTGTGTGTGTGTGTGTGTGTGTGTGTGTGTGTGTGTGTGTGTGTGTGTGTGTGTGTGTGTGTGTGTGTGTGTGTGTGCGCGCGTGCGTGCGTGTATAAATGAAGTGGGGAACAAACCTGTGATGTTCCTTCCTCGCTAGTAGTATCATCCTCTTCTGTCCCCATCATGTGAGTTTCTCTCCTGTTCTTTAAAGAATGATACACATATACCATCTCTTTGCGAATTTCATCCTAAGAGACAGCAGGAAGAAAATAGTTACATACGCTCCACACCCTCAAATTCATCTCCCTCAAGTGACAATATTAGCTACTTAATTCTGGAGTCCACTGTAACATCACTGAAAGCAATTCACCTTCCTAACAGAATGATCCAACAGCTATCTACTACAGAAACAAGGGAGCCTGCAAAACATTTCTGGAAAAATATATCTACAGCCTTTTATCTTCTGCCTTAATACTGCCTTTACTGGATTCACATGCCATTTAAGGTGCACCACCTAGGAGGTCTTAATGAAGGAGTATGTATCACTAAATTTCCATCATACTGGTCTGTCTCTTGAAAATCACGTCTATCATTCCTTGCTTAAAGCTGTACAAGCCAATTCAGTGCTCTGTGGGCAGGTCTCACCGAGAATTTGAGGACACAAGTCTTCTATCTGCTGTCATTCAGATTTATCTGTATGACATCAAAAGGAGGTGCAACAATTGCAAAACAAAGTTTCCAAAACCCACATATTCTCATGGTAATATGACACAAACAAAATGGGGGAGAAAAATCAGAAAAAGTTATGCTATGTTTTTTTCTCGCAGGGAAATATTTTACTTGTGCAAAAAAATTTTGTACAAGATAGCCCATGTTTGGGGGGTGTTTGTTTGTTTGTTTTTCAATTAAGACAACAGAAAGCACTTCCACTAACAGAAGTCTGAAATCTAAAATTCTGGAGCAGTCAGTCAGTTCTTCTCCAACAACTTTATCAAATTCACACCAACAAACCTTCACAGCTAAGAAGCAGACTGGACTCAACACAATCCAAGATGCCAGCATCTATTTTATGGAACAATTTTGTTGTCACTGGCACCAGCTTAGAGACAAAGATAACTCAGAGGTGAGGACTAAATGCATATACAGCCAGCAGCAGCTGCAATAGAATTCCCCCTCCTCGGGAAACCTATTTTTATAACCTCTTTGTGCTCTTGAAAACAAAGAATAAAATAAAAATTTTAAAAATCCATTCTCAAGAGCTGTAGAGGCCATTTAGTAGTTGTAATGATCTATCCCATCTAACCTCAGATGAAAACCATGCACATGCCATGCAGAATCACGGAATAAATTTAGTTCTGTAGATCTCCTCCAGAAAGCAAGAACATGCAACCCCGTGATCTCCTACCAAATCCTAACAGGACGCAGTATCCAACTAAGCTGTGACTGCATGACCCTTTCAGACAGACCAGTACAACAGCGCAAGAACTTTCACACCCCGCAACACCCGCCGCCCGACCCCACCCCCACCCCAAAACCCACAGGGGTGGCTTCTTTATACTTACAGAATTCTCTTGATCTGGCTCCACTGTAATTATAGCATGATCCCTAAACTGCAGTCTGATTTTGCTATCTAATTTTGGCAACTTCCCACCTAAGAAAAAGAAATTCTCCATTAGAAAGGAAGGAAACCATATAAATGGTGCAAATGGACCCTACTCTGCCCTACTCTCCTAGCCATCCTCTTGTGGCTAGATTTGCTGTTAAGCTATGTTTCAACATCCATCTCAAACACGAAGCTGACACTACAATTTTTGCCTACCACAATACACCAAAATCATAAAAGGCTGAGTTACCAACAGCTCTACCATCACATCAGCCAAGGGAATAGGTGGTAAACCTCAACACCTACCTGGAGTTAAAGGGTCAGAATCACATCCCAAGCAAGGTGGCAAACGGTTCATAATGAAATCCTTCTTCATGTCAGATGATCTCAATTCTCTGGTGTTTTCCAGACGGTCTGCAAGCATTCTCAAAATGCTACTCAGTTTTTTTGTTGAGTCTGCTATATCCACCTGCTAAATATTCACACAGAGTTGCTCTCACATGAATTCAAGCTAAACAGAGACTATCTTAAAGAGAAAGAGGTGCAGTGATGATCTGGACAGTCCTCTTGTATCTTTCCAAAGGGTAACAACATTTACTCCCAAAACAACAAATGTTATTTTTTAGACATTCCACATGAGCTGAGCTGTTCACACAGCAAAGCTGATGCTCAGTTTTGTGGGGCTACCTGCAAAGCTCAAGGGCTTGCAAGTGTACTTGAAAGAGAGACTTGTCCTCTCTTTCACAACTAGACTACCATAAAAAGGACACAGAACAATTTACAGCTCCACCAACTTTTAAAGGTTCAAAAGTTTGACCTCATGGAAACTATGCCTGTCCAACAGCTCCAAAGTAAAAAACATTACTTTGAGAAGGAAGCGAGCCATACAAGGACGCTGCGATATAAAAGAATAGGCAATGCTTCAGCTGGACCAAACCTCAGAACAGTCATCCTGAAGTCTTCAAAAGAAGTGGTGTTGCTGCTAGACAAGACAGTGCCATTGCAGTGAGCTTTCAGAGCAGATCAACAAGATACATGCTTGCCTGAATTTTTTTTTTTGAATTTGCTGAATTTTCAGCTGGATGCACTATTTTTCCCTTAGTCCCACCTATTTACCATAAGCAGTTGCCTTGGTATGCTTGTCCGCAGAGCCACATCCTCTTTTGCAGTATCGAAGACGAGGCCAGGAATTGCATCCAGTAAAAAGTCACCCCAAGAGCTGTAGGACAGGAAGAAAAAAAACAATTTCTAAATTAGCTGCACTGAAATAAAACAGGCATACTTTCCCCTATCTATGTCTGGTGTCATTACTGCCTGGGGAAGTGCTAAGATTCACTTGGTGTCTCAGCTGAAATTAAGGGCTGGAAACCTTGTACTCCATTTCCAGATTTGCTTTGTGCCTTTGGCCCTTCCATTACCACTCTGTAGTCCCATGCAATAGCTCACTCTCACCCCAACTGTATCTGTGTCTTCACTAGCCTCAAGTCAATGGCACTCCTACAGAGGGAAGGATCAGGCTTGAGAAAGTCCAGGTTGCTCTGATTCAGGTGCTAGCCATCTACCAGTGGATTCAGCATAAAGCTGACCTCAGGGAATGAAGCAATTCCTACTGGGGCCACCATTACCCCATCGTATGCACACGGGGCCTCACCACACACAATGAAGTGTGTTGGGTTGCATCATTTAACGTGCTTTTGAGACACTTACACTGAAGCAGGAAATGTGTCCAGGGTTATCAAATCCAACATGGGATCAGCTTTCAGCTTTGCTACAAACTTAATTAGGACCTCAGGAACAAGACTCATGCATCTCTACAGGGATTTTAATGATACCTAGATACCTAACAGGCACCTTGTGGCCGTTTTCTGTTAAATCCCCATTCTTAGCCTAAATACTTTCCAAAAAACTGGCTTTTGCTCTCCGTGCTTCTGTTCCCCAACTGTAAGAATAAGATAGAGGAAAAGAGGGTGGATTACTGCCTGCATCTTCTTAGTGTAGCTTGAGTCAACCTCATCAGGAACAGGCGTGCCCCTCACGCAAAAATGCCGTCCTGTCCATCTGTGGCCTCTCTCCCTACCTCGCCCTCAGAGACTGGCAAACAACCAGGGCACGTGCCTGGGAAATGAGGGTGGGACAGGCAGCAGAGCAGGGCCTGTCCTCCAGTGTCTACTTCACCCTCCGCTCTTGCTCTTCCTTACTACTTCAGTTTTCAGCACAGACCTCTACACACCTCTTGGGGCAGGGGGCAAAAGTATGACTTGTTGTGGTCTTATTTAAGTTTATTATTATTTATTTATATATTTTAAAAACAATCTTCTCCACTCAAGCGTTCCACTGTCTGCTACACGTGGGGAGGGAAAGATTCTGTCTGATAAACAGAATTAGACATCTTATACTTCTTACTGGTTCCCTCCTCTTCCACCAAATCTCCATCTGTCAGCAACTACCTGCAGCTACTCATTACTTTGTCAAAATGCCCTGCTTATAATGAACTCCTCCACACTTCTCTTCCTGCCTCAGGCTGGGATCTGGCCCGGCCAAACCTTCCCCCAGGGCACAGTGGAGTCCCTTTTGTCTCAGTGCCTAAAATCCCTGGAAGTGCCACTTCCATCAGTACCTCCTCCCCTCCCAGCTCCTTCTGCACACCCTGCTTCCACAGCAGTCACGAGGACACCAATCATACTCTATAATAAGGAATAGCTATTTTCAAGGAGCTCTTCCAATTTTCCAGGGAAATGTTTCCAGACCATACTTACTTCTCCAAGCCAAATCAAGGTACCAGCCTATAATAGGACTGCTGCTTACTTTGCATATGCTTGTTGAAAGTGATGCACAGGCAGGCTCTTTCACTTCATTACCTATAGCCTGGATGATGATTCCACTTTTAATAGTTAGAAGAACAGCACTCCTCAAGCTTTTCCTTTTTCCTCTCCTGATCCTTACACAGATGCACAGGGAATATGCTCTCTGAGAACACCACGACTGGCATTTGGCTTATGCTGTCACAGAGAAACTGCATTTACTCCACACAAGCCTGTCAGGTCTCCAGCAACTCTCTTATAAGGAACTTGTTTGTCCAACACTGCTTGACACACAAGAACTCTGTATGGATCAAGCTGGACAAAACCTGTTCTGCACATTCAGGAACACTCCTGCTCACTGAAATGTAAAACAGCAAATCACTCCAGCTCTACTACCATCAACACACCAAAATGCACTTCTAGTGTCACTCTTCTGTCGATTCAGTTCACTGCATCAGGGGTGAGAAAAGCACCAGGTCAACGCAGGAAAGTGGTGGCACAAAAAAGGGTACAGAAAAGGAGGAGGTACAGGACGCGTCTCTGGAGGCCGCTCGCTGCTGATCTGCTTGGGTGTGCCATCAAACTTAGCCAGAGCAGCTCAGTGCTAACACTGCCACCTACATTATAAATGAAGTCAAACACACTGCAATGGCCATCAGCCATTGGCCTCTGAGCCACTGGCCTCTGAGCATCTTCATCTTAACTTTCTCTCCAACATGGAAGACTGGCCACATTAAGAGTTACCAGCAGTACTGACATCCTGGTTTACAGAATGGTACGCCTGGTGGTTAGAAATACATCTTAATCTAGAACATGCCCAAACCTGTTCTGCCCTATTTTGTAGCTAACAGAAATCCTTCCCAGTTCCTAACTCAGGCCCTTAACTCCAAACCCAGCATCTGAGAGAGGCTGATTAGGTTGCAGCAGTATTTCCCTGTGTGATGAAAAGGTTTCAGCAGGCACAAGCATTAGATGTGTGTCAAAGGAAACCTGACTTGCATGCATGCGGTAGGAGATGAAAAGCACAGATAAGCAGAAAATATATGCAAAGAAAGAATTTGCAGCAAGTCTGTCAGAACAGGCGTGGGTGACTACAAAATGCAGGAGAGAACAAGATGAAAGGAGTAACCCATGACTCTTTCTCTGGGTTATGAAATGAACAATAACTTCAGCCACTGGTGACAGATTTTTAAACACAGCAGTGAGTTTCCTGTTGCAACATTATCTTCCACATTAAAGTCTACTGCTGGTAAATAATAAAATAACCAATTAAAATGCAATTGAGTTTGCTGCACAAAAAAACTTGTAAACAGGCCACGTCAAACAAGTGTTTCCCTCCCCTCTATCCCCCAGCCTCCAAAACTTCAATTACAGCTACCTGAATACTGGCTTAGATTTTGTTACTAACAGCAGGGTACATATATAGTAGTGGGGTACCTACATATATTCCATTCCACCATGTTTCTAGGAAGAAAGTAACATGCCCTGTTCCTGTATGATTCACAGAAATACAAAAGATACAAGGGCTAAATAGAATGAACACAGAAAAGAGCTAAGCGAAATTCATTACAAGGTTTTATTTTAACAAAAGGACATTGTTTCTTTGAAACACCGGTTTCAGGTCTGTACTATTCACACACATCCCCTGGCAGATGAAAGCCATGATCAGAAAAGCCACTTTTCAGAAAAAAATCAAAGAATAATTACTTGTTTTGGTAGGTACTGATGGTCACATGTGTCGAATAAGATATCCCAGGAGGAGTGTCAGCTTGGTGAATAGTCCCTCTTGGGAAGTACAGTAGGTCACCTGGCTGCAAGAAAATGAAAAAGAATTGATATATTTAGGGCACCTGGTCAAACCTTACTGTACTGTTGTCAAAATAGAGAAAATACTCTCTGAGCTGACTGACTGACAACGTGGTTTGTTTTTATTTTTTTAATCATAAAATAGAGAGATCCTCCATTGTACATTTTAACAACATAAAGCACTCTATGCCAGAAAGCCTGATGCCTTGAACTTCCCAACTTACTATTAATATTTACTATACACCTGTCTGAAAACACAAAGCAAGCTTTTAACAGTACAGAACATGCACATTGCAGCTCAGCTGCATAAAGGGGTCAAAGCAGCAGATGAACCTGCTGACAATACAGCAGGCTAGCAGAGAAGCAGTGCAATGTGAACCCAGTCAGATCATGTCAAAGGAAAGGCCAGTACTACACAAGAAAAGCCAAATATTCTATAAAGATTGTAATCTGTTGCAATACTGTTGTCTGAAATTTTCAGTTATAGCACTTAAACAAAACTACAACCTTTCACCTCCCTAACTTCTCTTGCCTATCTAAATTAAATCTCCACACAGATAAAAACTTAGATTAGGAAGTCGAGGTAAGAGAGAAATGACTGCATACAACACTGCCTCCAAGAAGGAAAAACTAGTTACTTTCAGCTTCCCCTATAAACATCTATATAGCTGCATAACACAGTCCAAGAGAAAAGTCATAAAGCAACAACAGTGAAATCTGATTCCATTTTAATTCTACTGTTCCTTAAATTTGCTTGCAACAAAAGAAGCCAGGACCATCACTGTTCAAAGCAGTCTTTGCTGCGAAGTGCGACTCCTGTTCATCTCATCTGCTTGGCAGTCTCACCCACATAAATCCTGTGAACCAGCAAGCACAACACTCATCAAGTAAAATGACCAGATTCTTCATAGATTCTGAGTCACAACACCTGGAGAAGGACAGGACAGAGCAGTTCCCAAGAGATGCAATGAGGTTCTGATCACTTCATCTTCTTACTTCTGAATTGGATGAAGGAGGGGCAGACATAGGAGGGGATATCAGCAAAGTAAACGGGAAATAATTCTTGAAGGATAGATAGCTACCGACCATGTAAGCCGTGTGCTTGACATCTGTAACAAGCCAGCCAGGTCCACAGCCCGATGAAGAGTCACCAAGACAAACTGCAGTTCGGGACTTCATACACAAACTAGCATGCCTTCACGCTCATTCAGCTGCCAGCTTCTCAGAGAAAGGGAGAACAACTCCAATACAGTCTCTGACTGGTCCATTTGTTCTAAATTGCCCATGAACGGCAGGCAGAAATGCAAAAAAAGGAGAAGGGAAATTTTCTAGAAGACATTTAGGGAGGAAATACCCATCTATACACATGCCTGTCAGAGGCTGTCACACCGACAAACAAAATCTGACAGAGGTCACCCAGAAGAAAAGGAGCACAGGAAGTGAACACCAAACACAAAAGTAAATTAAAAACTTGGAACATTTTTAAGCCCTTTTCAGGGCCAGGGGTCAGTATTTTCACTGCACTGATGTCAGTAAAACGGCTTGTGGAATACAGCATTATTCCATAAAAATCAAAGGCACTGAGGTCCAGCCCAACATGTTTCAGAAAGAAGGAAGGGAATTGTGAATTACTAGACTTTTCATCAACCAATACATCACGACAATTGAAAATTACCATCTGTCAAACTACATAGCCAGTAAGATCGGAATCATACACAACCAAAACCACTATTCCTAAACGACCTACTTCCAAAGGCAAGTCTGAACACAGGAAAGAGCAGGGACCTTGCAGAGACAGGCCTTATGGCAGGACACAAGGTAGAGAAGCTAACAAGGCTTCCGAAACAGAGCAGCACTATCTGCTGGGCAGTAAGGCACTTCTAAAGTACAAATACGTAAAACAGAACAGGCCAATACCAGATATGCTGCTGTCAAAAGGGCTGCATTCATTAATCTTCATGAAATGCTCTTTCTATTCCAAATAACAAAAAACAGCCAAACACTTCACTTTCAGGTTTGGAAAAACAATTAATACAGCAAGTTAAAATGTTTTTTAGTTCATGCTTTTCTTTATCGGTCAGGTATAATATTTAAACCTAATTCACCAAAACGGTGACAAACTTTGGTAAACTCTTGGTGCACAGCCAGACCAGACTGACTGATTACAGACAGCATGTAACAGCATAAAACATTTCATAACCATGCTTGAAACCAATGTTTTTTCTACATGGAACTCCACAAACATGAACCAGGATTCAGGGTGCCCAACTTATAAAATAATAAAGAATTTCCAGAAAGAACTGGTTTCTTGGTCCATTATTTAAATACTAAAGCAAATGATACCTTTAAGAAAGGACAAGTTAGACAACTATCACCTAAATTTCTCATGCTCAGTGTTTTGTGAACCAACCCTTCCCCTCAATTTCACAGCCATAAGAATTGAGAATACTGTTTTCAGGAAAAGGACCATTTTAATTATAACTACTTTTCAGGCAATTACAGCTCAGACCAGTTAAAGCAATTCAATTATAATACCTTTAATACAAATTCATGTGTGGGATTCCCAATCCTATCTTCTGATTCAACATTATATTCCCGAGCTAAATGCACCGTTGGTTTATAGAGTCGCCAGTGTTTCTCACCTTCTAGCTGAAGGATGAACACCTGCAAAAAATCATAAATCCAAATACACAATGAAGCCTTGCTTCCCCTCACACATTCAACTGACCAGAAACATCAAGTCACCTTCTTACTCAGGAAGTCTGTGGAACCATGCCAGAAATCAGAGACAGAAAGCAAACAGAAATGACACAGGTTGAATTCTTAGGTGCCTAAAACGTAGAAATTTACACTTGAGGTACTGTTTCAGGCTCCACTTAGAGACAACGAGGAGAAGAGTTGTGAGGTAACATCTGTTTTATCCTGACTAAGGTAGGCACTTGGAAATCCCTGTTTCTCCCAATGACTTAAGAAGGTGTTGGACAACTAAAAAGTAACATCTACCACGCAGATATCAAAAATAGTATGTGTTATGGGTCTTATCATTATTCACTGGCAAACAGAGCATCATAAACACCTAGGGGATGCTGTGAGCTAGGGGTTGATGACATGTGCTAGAACACACAGGTTCTAGAGCTGATAAAGAAAAATGAAACTCCAGATGTAGTTAATGGGGGAAAAAAAATGGTGCGACAGCCCAACTTCAAGATTAGCTTTTTTTTAATCCAGTGGTCATTTGAATGTTTCTTTTAGAAGCTAATCTGAAATGCATTTGGACCACAGGGCTCCATTATACCAGTAACTTCTTAAAAACAACAGGACCAGCAAATGGGAACCAGTACAACCAGTCTGCTTCCAGTGTCCAACTGAAAAAAGTGCAAGTACTTGGTAAAGGAAAAAGAATTTCTAGATTCTTGGGGGTCTGAATGAAGTGAAAATGAAAAGAAGGTGCTAGAAAGTTTCTGCAGCTGGCAAAACAAATTCTCTTTTCATCTAAAGAAAATACCAGGCCTGGAAAGCACACTTGATGTGATATTACTATTAGACACCTAACTACCTTTTCAGTAAAATTTCAGAGAGAAAAAAAACAACCACAAAGAAACACCTGCAATCAATTACAGTAAGTTTTCAGTGGAAAAACGTTTTTCTAGAATAAGTTACCTTATAGGAGGGGGGGACAACACAGAGACAGATATCCACTGCCACCAGCAAACCCCACGCACAGTTTCACAGACAAGGTTGTGCTGTCCTACCTCAACGTCGTCGTAGTGAGGGGGCAGGCCCTGTGACCCCTGTGGAGTAATGTAAACATTTGACCCAACCAGAGACCCGAAGTAGCACTCCAGCTTCTCCTGAATCTTCCACAGCTCCTCCTTTAGAAAGAAAGGATTATGTTACTACTGAAGAGCTCAGCCACGCCAGGCTGCCTCCCAGCCCACAGCCTCCCTTGTTGCCTGGGAGGTTCTTCTAGTGAATTACCAAAATCCCACAGAAATAATCGGGAGACGGAGGCTGGGAAGGCGGATGCAGTGAGTACTTGCTGCCAAAGTAGAGAGGTGTTCCTGCTGAAAGCAAGCACTGCAGAAGCAAAGATCTGCCATAAAGGTAATCGGTAAGCCAAGAAGTCTGGTACATACTGTCAGACACGTTACATAGCACTGATGTTTGTTCTCCTCCCTGTGCCATCTTTAGGTTTCAAAAACAGAAAACGGGGCTAGACACTGAGGAAAACAAACCATCATCCCATGAACTGCAAAACATCTCAATACAATGAACACATGCATGACTTGCATTCTATTAGCTAGTACCAAAGACAGCATACAAAGGTTACAGACCTGTTTCCATGCCTCCAATTGCAACAGAAACCAAGCAATGCTCTGCAGGTACACTATCAAGGAGACAAAGCGTCTCTGACTTGTTTTTTTCATATGCCTCTGATTATCTTGCAGCATATGTATCAGGATATATGTGTGTGGAATAAGCCACAGATTTAGACACAGTCAAAGCAAGAATCTCTAGTATCTTTCAACCTATTTAAACCACTTTGCTCCCCCACAACTGAACATAAATATTAAAATTTAACACATGCATTACAAGAGATGCTTTTGAAAAACCTTCAAAGCACAGAGCTGCTGAGGTATATCACAACAGATGCTGAAGAACAGTGATAAGACTTCACTCTCCGTCCATTATCACTCATTTATGTTAACACAGGCTGCAGTTAAAAAAACACAGGAACTCTAACAGCTAGCCCACCAAAGTTTTAAGTCATCCACTAATATTAGCTAGGCAGAATCAAGGTGCTGAAACTCTGGGCTTTTCAAGAATACTAATGCTTTATAAATCGTTACTTTAATTTTCAAATAGCTATAGCAGAGGTCAAGATAGTACAAAGTACCGAGGGAAAGAAAAAGAAGAAAGAATATAAACAAGTCTTACTGCAGCAAAATACTTCAGGTTATTATTCAATTCAACCAGGGATTTAAGCAAATATTTAATATCAGAGCTCCCTAAACATTTTTGAAGAATGCACCTTAGATCTTTAACATTAAGCTATGAACCAGTCACATATTTAGTACAACAAGGTCCAGTATTTTTAACAGACCCAGTATAGAAGGCACAAAGCTTTGGAGCCAAGCCCCAGCCCCTCTCCTGAGTTTAACTTAGGAAATAACCAGCTGACATACAGCACATGAGCCATGGCTGAGGCTGGCATTACTCCCCGTCCAAACTCTGCTTTCACTGTTTTGCATTTTCTTCTCAGAACAGATTTTTCTCATTACTCCTCTCATCTTCCTTTTAAAAACATGTTTGCTTATTAATTGTGTGGGCATATTAAAGAACAAACTTCACTCACCTGTGTCTGACATGTGACAGGTGATGCACCAAAGGGATAACTCTCCTATCAGAAGATGCCAACCTACCAGAGCCACGCAAGGGCAACTTCAGCCAGAATTCACGTATGTTCAGCTCAAGCTCTACATTTCAGCACAAACCATGCAACATTTCAACTGCTGATGCCCCTGCCACTGGAAATGACAGTGACACTTGACCTGAGATCAGCCAGCAATACTGTGCTAGGGACACAGCTGTATATTCGAGTCCTTACAGACCACTTCAAAACTAAATTGCATTGACACCATGGGACAAAATAGGACTACTTAAATCCAAGTATAAGCACCCGCATCCTTTACACAACCATGCAGACACCACTGCCTCATTCTGAATACATGAAGATTGCAAAAGCATCAAAAACAGCAGGAAAGAGAGGACAATCACCAACATCGGGGTGGTACACATCTGTGGTGCAATTCAAAGCCAATTTATTGTCAAGAATTGTGGAGTGTCCTGCAAATATTTTTAAATGATTTCACACCTTGTCTTCCATTAAAGGAAAGTGCCATAAATGCTCCATTTGCAGAAGAAAACAATGTGGCAGAAAGGATAATTTAAGCAGGCACAGATGGATAATCATCAATTCTGTGCATTTAGATCTTTCTGAACTTTTACGTGATAAAGCACATTTTTAGAAAGGAATACTTAATTTTCTAGCATGTCAGATTTGTTCTTACTGCAAAGCACTGAACCATGATGGGCAGTGCAAAAGTATAAACCACGTTTTAATACAGTTCATGTATAGATTTCAGCAGGTCACCGATATCAGCTACTTCACCTGGATTTACTGGGGACAGAGATGAAGCTATGTCTAATATGACTCAAACAAAATATGCTGCATTATAAAACGTATTAATTACATTTAAATGCACGAAATGATCCAACCTTAAATCTCTGAGGCTGATGAAACTGTATTGTTGCCTTTTTCTGGTCAAAGTCCTTCTTCAGCTGCATGTAATTCACTTTGCCTTCTTTATTTAAAACTTTCTTTTTTCCATTCACACATCTGCAGATATTTATATCACGCCCATAGTATAGACCCTGGCTGCACAGTTCCTTCAAATCTGACAGCTGGAAGAGAGACTGGTAGTAAGCAGCCAGCAGAGGATCATTTCTCTGAACAAGCAGCGGCTTTTGTTCCCAGTACTCCCTGAAAAACACCTCCGGTTTGATGGGAGAGATCAAGCTTCCAAAGAGGCTGTCTGGGCTCTCAAAACTCATGATTGATGGCGAACAAGCTGCTTCCACCTTCGCTCGTTTACACTGCACCTGCATTTCTTTTCCCATTTCGGCATGCTTCCCTCCTTTCTTGGGCATGTTCCTGTTCAAGAGGAGAGAAAGCGAAGAGAGTCAACCAACAGCACAACCCCATGGGCCCAGAGCAGCTCCTCTTGCCTTCTCCAGTGGAGTACAAGAGTACACTGGGAACGGCTCTGCCTTCAGATGCTCACTATTCACTCCACGCAGCAGAAAAAAGAGAGTCCTCAGCAGGCATCCAACCCACTCTCAAATCCTCAGTAAACTCCAGACGACTCCACTGGGAGCTGCTGCTCACAGAAGTTCAAATCCCACACCTGAGTTTATACTAAAAACACACACAATGAATCCAAATGGCCACACGTGAGATCTTTATAAATGCAAAATCCACCCAAAGAACCTGTGGTAGATTGGTCTTCGGTAGCAACAGCTGCAACTTTTTTTTTTAAAACATAGCTCACATGTAAGAGATGTAATGATAACTCGCAAAGGGGGTGGAGAGGGGACAGAACGAGAAACTTGGACCCAATTACGCTTCCTTGAAACACACCAATGTTGGAAAGAAGCACAGTGAAGAGTTTCCAGGAACTTTCCAGCCACAGCAAGCTGGGGAGGATGCATGGCATTTCAATTGCAGAACCCAACCAGCTAAACCCAGGGGGTTGTTAAGGAAAGCATTCCTTTCAAGCTGCCCTTACACGTCACAAACCCAGTGTCTTTTCTCAAGTCCTTCAAACAATTACCTGTTTGGACTATATTAAAGACTTGAACACACCACTGTATAAAACCACCCCGCTTCATTAGCGCCGCTTATACCCAACACAAGCCATTTCTCACGCAGCCACAGATATGTGCCCCCGGCACGAGCATGCCCCGCTCTGGATGCGCAAGCACTCGCATGAAGCAAAGCTGCTATTATTGCAGCAGCCGTGCCAGGACAAAGCAACCGACAGGATAACCCCTACCCTGCCACCACACGTACACACTGCTGCACGGTCACCAGCCTAAAGCTTTAGCAATACCTACAGAGAAGGCAGCTACCGCAGTGAGGGAACACCTGCACCCCTACAATGCCGGACACGCCAAGGGCTACGCGGGAGCGCAGCGCGCAGGGAACACAAGGACGGGGGCACGGAAACAGGGGGGCAGCGAAAGAGCAGATGGGTGCGAGGGACCAAGGGACACCGGGGTGACTCAGCTGGTGCGAGCAGTCACAGCAGCTTCCAAAGACCTGGAACGTCCCCCGGCAGCCCGCCTGCAGGCGGAGCACCTGCCGGAGGCCGCAGGCCCTGGGAACGATTTGAAGCTCAATCACGCTGCAGCACCAGGCGTCGAGTGACCCCCAGCACACAGTGACAGTGGCCCGCATCCCAGCCGCTGTCAGGGTCCCCGTACTGTGTTTCGGATGGCCAGGTCTGGCAAAACCAAGTTTATGGAAGAGAGGGAACGTTTTCAGGGCTTTCTGCTGGTGCTGTGCAATTACAGCAAAAACTAAAATTATAAGGTTCTGCTTCCATCTCTGCAAAGCTGTCAAACTTTGTGGTTTGCGTAGAATAAAAAGAATTTTCTCCTCAAAGTGCAGACATTTAATTTTAAAGTTGGAAGTCACTTACTTTGTTTTTTCCAGGTAGGTAATATGCTCATATATCGTTATGCAAAAAAATAAAAAAATAATTCACAAAAGGTTGATCTGCCAAGTTTCCAGGAAAGTTAAGGCAAAAATCAAGTAACAGTAGGTCTAGCACCATAGTATGTACAGACATACTTGCGTTGACTTTAAGTCAGCATCAGCATTTCATCCCCCAGCGTAGCTCAGAGCTCCAGGCTGAGGTGAAAGCCTGCCTGAGAAGCTGAGTTAAGCATCCTGACGGCAAGCCAGCACCAAGCCCTCCAGCACTGCAGCTTGCCTGCTTGGTCTGGGCGGGCTGAATCCAGCTAACTCCGGGCTTGTCTGAGCAAGTTTGTGAAGCCAACACACCAGAAGTTACAGCATGCTGCAGCTTTCATTTGGAAGTGAAAATGACAGCTTTACTCCCAAAAGTAAACGCTCCCATGCTTTTATTTACACAAATCCCTTATC
This sequence comes from Anseranas semipalmata, assembly GCA_013399115.1. Classification (NCBI taxonomy): domain Eukaryota; kingdom Metazoa; phylum Chordata; class Aves; order Anseriformes; family Anseranatidae; genus Anseranas; species Anseranas semipalmata. The sequence goes on along the minus strand of VXAA01005705.1, from coordinate 9,934 downwards.
ACAAAACAAACTCTAGTTTTGATGTTTACGCACAGTACTACAGTACAGCTGTATGCAGGACACCCTCACTGCTACCCCAGCTCCTGGGCAAAGCGTTTCATCAGTAGCTCCTGTAACAGCCTCTGCCTCAACAGTAACCTGCGGTCACCAAAGCAGAGCAAGAGGGAATCCACACCACCACCGTCCTGGCGGGATGGACGCTCCTGGCTGCAGCAAGCCACAGTTCTCAGTGAGACACGCGAACGCTCAGAAAGACTTGAAGATTAGTCCACAACCGCTAGCAACCTCTGATGATGCTGCAGGCATTCAGATTTACCACTGACATCCCCAAACGCTAGCAACACAAGGGCATCCAAGACCAAACTGCCCGTTTTGTATCCCAGACCTAAATCCATCCTATCAACCTCTTAGCTCATGCACAGCCTTTAACAGTTAAATCCCGATAAGTACTGCTTATAGAATGGGGCTTCATTTACACAACGTGCTGTTTTTTTAAAAAAAAAAAAAAAAGTAACATAATCTGTAATGTTTTGTTAGCTTATTAGAACAAGCAAGAAGAACACAACAACAGAGTGGACCTCCTCCTACTTCAGACAGAAGGAGTTATTTCACATCAGTATTTTCCAGCTCACCCACCTGTTTATGCTTAAACATACTGAGTTTAAGTTGAGCCCTGCTTACGAGCTCAGACCTCTAAACCAGCCCTGCACGCTGCAGGGGGACTCCAGCAGAGGAACAGTCACAGCTATTCATAGGCCACCACCACGCTACCACATGTGGGTACTATTAAACTTTTTCCAGAAGGGAGAAACACGGAAAATCGTGCTCCAGTGCCAGCTGCAGATAACTGCCAGCGCCCACACGTGCGGCCACGCCGCTCGGGGCCACTGCCGCTGACACGAGGGGCACCGTTTGCAGCGTGCCCGGAGAGCAGCCGTTCCCCGGGACCGCGATTTAACGAGCTGTGGAGCACGGGGGAGATTTTGGGGACCGCTTTACCTCCTTCGGAACCCACGAGGGCCAGCCACGAGACCTCCCGGCCCGGCGGC
>VXAA01005704.1:27507-46452 GCA_013399115.1 Anseranas semipalmata | reverse complement strand
TTTTTTTATTTTTTTTTAATAGAAATAGCAATAAGCTGTGCTCGGTTGCCCTTGATTTATATTAAGAACCAGTCCAGCTGGCAAAAGTCACCCAAAATACATTAACGAAACTACTTCAGCATTGATCAGTGATTTTGTTCCTCACTTAAATTCAATTACTTAATTTTGCAGCCCGCAGCCTTAAAGTCAAACCGCAGTAATGCAATTTGGGGGGGTAATAAAAAAACCTTGTAAACATTCAGAAAATGTTTATTCTGTGTAATGCAACTGAATGTACTAAAATATCTGTTAATTTGAGGCAGAATAAAATGTATGAATCTAGTTTATTTCCTGCAAACTTGTTGAGTATTTACCTTTTTTGAGACTGTAAGTCCTTGTCTTGTTGCTTTATTCATGCAGGGAATGTCACTGCAAGTATCCCAGCTATCTTCTTTAGCATAATTCCTCTATCCTTTTGCTTTGCTTAGTCTCCTTCCAAAAGTCAGGTCAAAAAAAGTGAATTACAGTTGCCCCAGGAGAGCCAGATTCTACCTTGAAATTCATGCTAAAATGAGTTTTCTGCAAGTGGTCTGATAACCATGTTCTTTTTTAATTAAACTTTTTAGCCTATGGAGACTATGGCAGTCAGGTAGATGATTTTGTACTGGGAAAAGTACCACTACATATTTCACAATTACTTTTTTTTTTTTTTTCCCTTACTTCTCTGTTATTTATTACTGTTATATGCCTTGGAAAAATTAAGTATCAAACATAATTTTTAACGTACTCTCAAGATCTAGAAAATGAATGGACATATCTGGTTTTTGCTAAAAGCTACACTGGTCTTTTAACTAAAACATATGGTTCATAGTCTTACAGTTAAAAATATTTTTCTCTGGCTAGATGTTTGACATCTGTTCCATTTCCTTTTATATAATTTTCAGAAAAGTGGATGGGATCCTTATGTTGTCTATGGAGTTTATCTGCATCTCAGCCTGGTCAAGTTAGACACAAAGACTGAAGCTCAGAGATGGAAAGGACACAACTTTTCTGCCTGTGGCCATCAGAGTGAGTTGTGGCTGAAATAACCATTATTTACTAAGTTTCCAAACTCGGTAAGTACTGGGAAAGAGTTCTGAGTGCTTTTGTTCAGAGTCCTGTTTCCTCACCAAAGACAGCAACAAAAAAAGAGTGGTGCCACTGAGGATTAGTGTTTGAGCTGTTGACAGCTTTCTGCTGGGGGAAAATAGAGGAGTATGCAGAGAGTTTTATTACGAGAGACTACATTTAAAAGTTCGCTTATCTGCATGCAAGTTCCCCTGAACAGAGCATGACGAGTTTTACAGAGGGGTCTAGTCGTGCAGGGTGACTCTCAGGGAGGTATTGCCTTTCACACCTCTTTGGCTCTTCCTAGGTGGATCCCTGGCTTGGAGCATCTGAAATCCTGACATGGCTTTTGGCCAAGAGAGCACTTCAGTGATGTCAGCCTTGACTGTGCAGTGTGGCCAGACCTGCAGCAGGGCGTGCCATCACCCCCTTTTCCACCTCCAGAAAGACAGCAGGGTTGTTCTCGCCTTGGCCAAGACATTGGCACATTACAGAGAGGCCTTGCTGCAGGCATAGATGAGAAGCAAGCTGTCCAGAGGACCTGCCTGCCTGCTTGTCTGCCTCAAAGGGTAACAGATCACGTCACAGTCCAAAGGAAGCATTTGTAGAAATGTAACCTGGAATGATGCTTGGGATGCAGGCTAACAGTTGGAGCCACAAGCTGTGTGATGCGAGCACTTTGGTTAGTCACCAGCAGCTCTGTTCTACACGTGTAAGGCTCCTGACACCAAGAAGTTGGAGAGGGCAACCTGGGGTGGATCTCCTGGAAACAGGCAAGGGGGATGGACAGAAGGCTGCTTGGAAATCACAGTAGCCATATCAACAAGAAAGAACTTTCCTTGAATAAGCAAAACCAAGCAAATGTTTTCCCATCGCTGACAAGGACCTGGTACAACACCTAGTGCAGCAGCCTAATCCCTCAGATTCAGTGCACAATGTGTGTGTGTAGGGCAGCATTATGGATGGTGGTAAATAATGACACATTTCACTGATGACTCTGCAGGAGGGCTTCAGATGTCTCATTATTTGACCTGTGCAGGTCTGTGATTTTTCTCTCTGGTAAGTGAATTTCATTTGTCATCACCCTAACGAGTTCTGCTTGAGTGTGCTTCCCTCCCAACACTGGAAGGCAGAAACTCAGAGAGAGAGAAAGGGAAAATCTGTTTCCCCGTTCAGCTAGAAGAAGCAAAGATTTCAGCCTCCCTCATGATATGATACCATGTGCTATGATTGGTCCATCACTACTAACATAAGGCAGCATAAAAGGCACCTGAAAATGTAAATAAAAAAAGAGGTAAAGGCCACGAAAAGACCTTGGCTGCTCACAGTATCCACTTCTGCTTTAAGCCTATATTTGGCAAAAATCCCAAGCTGAAACAATGCGAGTGGAGGATTTTGAAACTTACAGTGGAAATGGGGTGTGGAGCAAGTTGGAAGACATTTTCATTTGCGGTCAGACTCCAGACAGAAGTTACTCATACGACATGCAGCCTGTGCACTTTGAGGTTAAATGGAATTGAACACTTTTTTCTTCAGAGAAAAGAGGAAGTAAGAGGCAAGTAGCATTACTTGATTGCAGCAATTACAAACCTTAGCAAATGGCTGTGGCTTAGTTAGGATGTTGATGAACCCACTGGAAAAGCTCTGTTCTGAGTTGTGTAGCACAGCGTGCCAGAGCTGATTCTTGGCAGAATTACAATTATATTGTTTTTAATTATGCCCACCTTTTGACATTATTGATTTTGGCAGGTACTAGTATTCCAGCATGCTAGGGTTTATAATTATAATCTATAATTAGATAGGTTTGCACATGGCCTAGAAAACATACTGCAAAGAATGACATCAGTGATACTGATGTTATTTAACCCCATAAAGTTCTCCTTCCTCCAGCTAAACCCTACTTCCTTCGTGTTCTGCACCCCCTTCTTTAGGATACTGTGAAATGCTGATGCTTAAGGAATAAATGTAATGACAACATTTAACAGGTCAGGGAACCAAGTTGCAGTCTATAGTTAGGCTATAGCTGTATAGTTATGTACTTACCTAACTATAGGTCTGTAGTTACTGTGAGTTATCATTGGAACTCATTCTTATTAACCAGTTCAAACAATTTCAACTTCAGCTTCAGACAGGACATAAAAACAGAGAGAACTGCTTGGAACTTGCTGTCAGGCTCTGGCAGGTCAAAAACACTCATCTTGTTGCTTAGGATGGTAGTGGTTTGCTCCTCGTAGAAGATGGACAGTTTCTTCTGTGTCAGAGCCTAAGAAGGTAAGTTCAGCTGACCTAAATTAGACCAAAGGTCTGGCCCTGACCCAGTGTCCTGCTCAGCAGCTGATGCCAAGAGATGTGCTAAATGGGTCAGACGTAGTGATTCTTTACTAGCACTCTCTTCTGGACTCTTGCAGATGGCAGACCTAAGTTAACTGCCCTGACTGGCTTTTACCTGTGAATTTCTCTGGGTTTCTTTCTGAGCTTGTGCAAACCTCTCTCATTCTGTAGTGGGGAGTTATACAGATGAACTACGTATTCCTTCAAAAGTCACCTCCTTTCATTTGTTTTGAATTTATGACAGATAGATTAATCTGATGTCCCCACCTTTTTACTGGAGGAGACAGCTGAACGATCTCTCTGAGCTTCTTGTCATTTCATATAACACCACTCCCCACACACGCTTTCTTGGTTCTATATCATAACAATCTGCACCCAACGTCATAATCCACTTCCTCTGTTCCAGGCATTTTTGGGAGTGTTCATTAGGCAGAACCTGTATCAGACATCTGATCACCCCTCTTGCCTTCTTGGCATCTTTTGTAAATCCATTATATTTTCTTGAGTGCCAGAAAAAAATTTCACAGAGCATTCAAGGTTTATTCACTTACACAGGAAAGCAATTGGGATGTTGTCTCTGGTGTCTTCTATCCCTTTTGTAATAATTATGAATATGCAGCATTTTTGTCTACTGCTGAGCATGGTGTTTTTGCTGTATCACCAGCCAGGACCTTATTCCTGAGAGGTTATGATTAGTTCAGAGACTATCCTTTTATACATGAAATTTATGGCAGTTTTTCCACCCATGTGCATCACTTTATGCTTATTTACAGGGAACTTAATCTGTAGCTTTATTACCTATTCACTGAGCATTAGCAGGTACATATGCAAAGCTGGCTCTTGTCTGGATGGCTCTGATTAGGTTCATGTTACTAGTGAAGTCTCTGCCCTCCCTATTCACTCCTGACCTTTTACAGCTTATTTGAGACTGTGTTGAACAGCAAAGGTCACTAATGCACATCTCTTTGGAGATCTTCCTCTGCTGGAAAAAATTACTGCTTCCTCCTACTCTTTATCTCTTCTCTTTTAACCATTTGTTTAATCCTGCATAAGGACTTTAGCCTGTTATCCTATGAGAGATTCATATCTCTTGAGGACTGTGATAAAATCCATCAAAACTGTTTCAAGCTGGCATGTTGTCCCTGTCTTCCCAAGAACACCAATAGGTTTGTGAGGCAGTGCTTTCCTTCACAAATGCCACCATGACCCTTCCCTGATAGGTCCGATTTATCCACGTGCCTGTCAGCTCTGTTCACTCAAAGACTCTGCTAATTTGCCTGTACAGACAACATGCTTGCAGGTCTGTGGCTCCCCAGGTCTCATGGCTCTGGTGGCTGGTGACCTGGTGGTTCCTACTGAGGTTCCCGGTCAGTACCAGAGTCTGGCAACACTAACCACATCTGTCTGGATAATATGGATTTATCTGGGGATGTGCTGGAAGGAAAAAACTGTGTGAGGAGGGAGAAGCAGCCACATAGGCTCCTCCCATGTCTTTTGTCCTTTAGAGCCTTGGGCTAAGAGGAGCAGAGGAGCTTTCAGCACTGCTGGCTGCTCTGAGTGGCAGAAGAGTGGAGACAAAGGTTGCAAGAGAGAGCTTCAGTGAGGAACCAAAAGATGTTTGGGGATAATGGGAGAACTAGTGACAGAATACTTATTTTTGGGAAGAGCACATACATGTCCACAGTCCAACATTTAGCTAAATTAATACAGAAAGTGGAGAAATTACAATTTCCACTTCCTTTTTTTGTGATCTATAAACAAGAGAAGCAGCAGCATAAAAGCAGGCAGTCAGGTTACATTAATTAAGTCCCAAATCAAAGTCAGTTGCTTTGACAGAGGTGAATTGATGATGGGCTTTTACTGGTAAGGATATTTTCCCCCAGTTGTGGTGGCATTTGAGAGGTGCAGAACTGCTCTGGCAGAGAGAAAAAATGGTCCATGGCAGTAAAGGTTGTGTTTGTGTAATTTTCTCCCTGTGCATGAGCAAACACATGCTTAGGAGATGTGACCTGGCTCTTAATTGCAGAGTTGCATCAAGAATAGCTTTTGCTTTCTGCTTTGCCCGTCACGACTGCTTATCCCACCTGCCATAAGTCTGCCTGCCTCAGTTGTTCTTGCCCTCCTGAGCTGCTTCCTGCAATTGCTGTTTGGGAAACAGTACATCTTGTGCAAAATCTTCCCTGTGCCGTTCTTGCCCAGAGAATATGGCATTAAACTTTTCTCTTAGTACAGAACTGAGCCTTGGTCAAAAGCCTAGTACAATCATCAGTAGTAATAGCTGAAAGTTATCATTTTAGGTGTGACTAATAGACTGAAGGCTTCATTTTACTAGTGGCTATACAGACAGGAAAAAGAAATGATTGCTATCTTGAAAAGCTTATGACCCAGAGACGCATTTAGTGTTCAATACCTTGTGATCCTTTCTGTGTTGATATTATAGAAAAATGTTATCCTTGCCTCCAGATCATAAAGACTTCCTAAGTTCTAAAATGCAGTGTTGGGAATTCCCCCCTCTCCAAAGCTGTTATCACAGATTCCATAACTTTCTGTTCATTTTTTAGCAGTGTTGGTCTCATAGTAACAAAGGCATTTTCCTTTAGGTGACTGAAACAGAGCTTTATCAGCATCATGTGTCTTACTTCTGTATATTCATTAAATGGCCTAAGTATCTATACAGATATATTTCCCCCACTCCCCAAAAGTCATACTCAGGGCTCAGCATATGAATTTATAAGCACCAGATTGTTCTTTCCCAGTAGAGTGGAGTTGGCTCACTCAAAAGATGTTGGATGTGTAGTGGTGCAGCTATGATGAATTTGCAGTTGCAGCCCATTTTGTGACAGCATCTGTTCTTTTGCAATTCACAGGTCTTTGAGAAAAAATAAGCTGAGCCATGGTTCTCTATAGGCAGCTCTATGACGACAGTTTCCATTACCTCCCTTGATGAGGTTCTATGATACCTTGGAAACAGATGTAGAATGCACTTGATTTGGCACGCCTCTTTATCTCCCTTGTTTTTAAGAACTGCTCTGTGCTGTGCTCTAGTTGGTTTGAATTAACAGGCATGTCACTCAGAATGGCCTTACTGCTCTTCTTCCTGCACCACTCACATGAGCAGTATCGAGCAGCCACTGCGTGCTGTTGTGACACAAAGAAAAGAGCAAATGCTGCAGAAGTGAAAGGTGATTATAAAGAAAAACTCCTGCTGGCGCACGTGTCAGCAGGTGGAGTCTGTAAGTGGTGAGAAGGGGACTATGAAGTCCTCCAAATTTCTTTCAAAGGTGCACTATGTAATATTCAAGAAAAAAAAAATGTTTATGGCCTCTTCCATGCTTTAATCAAATGGAAGCTGGGAACCTTTGCACCCACAGGAGGAATGCTAACAAAGTGGAAAAGCTGTACCTGCACAAGTGTGCTACAGAACGGGATACAGAACAAGAGATCACCAATGGAGAAAGCTTCTGCTCCTTTGGGCCACCTCACAATTTAGCTCACTTGGAAAAACAGTTGGAGAGTTGAAAATAAACAAATAAATCTTTTAGCCTTATATGTATTAGTGGGAAAAACATATCTATTTCCCAAAGCTTTCTGAAATTCATATAAACCATTTAAAAAAAAAAACGGTAGAAGGGGCTTTGAACTTAATTCTGTTGTAGATGAAAACCCACACGCTGATTGCAGATATGCAGCTAGTTTCAGCAAAGTATTGTGAAATCCTTCAGAAACTTCATTGCATATAGATGCCAGGAGCTGGAACCTCTCCTGATGTCTGCGAAAACCATGAACCAGGAGTTGTGAATTTGTGCCATGGGGGAAGCAGCCCACAGGCGTGGTGCTTTCTAGTAACAAAATCTCCTGGCTCCCTTTTGACAAAACTTTGCCTAGAACAGAAACAAATGCTCTCTCCTGGCCCTGACTGCAACACTCTCAAAGTGTCTTGTCCATATGCTCAGCTTGCTTGATTGTATGAGGAGAAAAAAATTTTTGCAAAATTCAGCAAAGTTGCTATTGCCTTAAAACAGTGCTTTGTCAGCAGGTGGGCAGTGGGGGCTTGATCTGACAGTGCCAGGAGTTTCAGTGTGCAGCAGATGGAGGAGGCTGGACAACTGTGATAGGACCAGGGGGAAAGAGAGAGACTTTTCTGGGGACCCAGTGGTATTTTTCAGCTCAGGAAGCCGCTGAAAGTGGTTGGGAATAGGGTTGGATGTCCCTCTGCTAGAAAAATAAGTGTTTGCATGCACTTTTCTACTGTCTGCCTCGGCTGGCAGAATTTTCCTCAGTTAAAAGATGACTTAGTTGATAGGTTGTCTGTTCTGGTAACACAGCAGTGGAACCTGGCATCTTGGGGTGCTCCCTATTGTATTGGGTTTACATGGCAAGGTTTTGGTAGCAGGGGGCTGCAGGGGTAGCCTCTGTGAGCAGAGCCCAGCAGCTGCCCCATGTCAGACCAGAGCCAGCTCCAGCCGGCTCCAAAAGGGACCCGCCGCTGGCCAGAGCCGAGCCAGGGAGCGACGCTGGGTGTGCCTCTGGGAGAGCAGAGCTAAGGAAGGGAACAAACTGCTGCGCCACAGCAGCTGGGACTGAGAGAGCAGCATGGTAGAGCTACCGGTGTGAGACCATCGCATCTATCAAGAAAAAGGGATGCTGCTTCTCTTCAGGCTTTTCCTCTTTTGCAATTGCATTACCACCTGCAATGCTGTCTTCCCTGGGAGCTGCCCTTGAGAGTGGCTTCCCACGCTGGTTGCCTCTGGGCACAGTAAGGGATCTTTTGGAGAGGAGGGAAAGCAGTGGGTTGCTCTGCTAGTGTGTCTGCTTCCCGGCTAGTGGGCTAGAGGAAACACGTGCAGCATAGCAACCGGCATTTGCTGCATGACCAAACCACTGCGTTGAAAAAGCCTCTAATTCGGTGCATGCAAAGCAGCTAATGAGTTGACTGACCTTATCATCTGGGCAGAACCTTTGTGGGAGAGCTGAGAATGTGAAAGTCATTGCTGTCCAAGGTGAGAGGGCTTGGGGAATCACAATCCATGTGCTTTTGTCCATCCCCAGCCAGTGCTGTTTCCTTCAAACCATGCCAGGTAAGCACTTGCAATCCAATTGAGTTTTATTGCCATGCGGCAATTGAAGGCTCTTGATGCAGCTTCTGGGTTTGAAGACAACCCAGACTGCCAGAGCAGACTGTCATTTACAGCAGTTATGCGTATTAAAAATTTTGACACAGCCCCAAATCTATCTTTCTAATGTCAGCGTCTGTTGACCTGTGAAATTTTTATGTGCGTAGTTGCACTTAAGGAAAGTGATCCCTCTCAGTGTGTGAGAAATGTTTTTTTTTTTTTTTTTTAATGAGAGGCTAAGGATTCAAAAATGAGAAACTTCTTATGTCCATAGCACTATCCTGGAATCAAGCTAAATTCCAGCTGCAAGATGAAAAAATGCTCCCCCCCCATTTTTTTTTCCCCTTTTAACATAAACATCTTAACTAGTCAGCAGTGACATCTATTGTATACAGAAGTGTGTGAGTGTGCTTTGAGTAAAGCAGATTTCTTTATTTGATGTTCTTTCTGTGAAATATTCTCCCCTTCCCATTTGTCACTAAGGGCTGTTTCTAGATTATGGTATTTTCTAAACAAATTTTCCAATGTGCCGTGCCAGTCTCTACTGATCCATACAATGATGGTGATTTTAGATATGCGAAGCATGAGCTAGCCTGTGTACCATGGGGCTTTTGCACACTGCAGCAACCTCCAAAGATCATGGGCACAGACATAAATAAAGTGTGTCATGAGCAGGGAGAAAGGCTTCTGAAGGGCAGGGCTGCAGTGGCCTGTTGTGAAGGAGAGGGACCTAAAATATGGAGACAGGCAAAGTTACAGGGAATCATCTCATGCAGACTTGAGGATGGGCTGAGGTCACTCTGGATCTTCCTCAAGAAGTGCTGTTCTGCAACACCTTTTTTTCTGCCTTGTGGGAATTTTCACTGCTTTATTTTTTTCCCTTCCTAGCTCAGAATGAAAGGTTAGGTCTAAAAATAAACTATGGACTGAAAATAGAAAAAAAGAAAAAAGAAACCCTTACCCTCTGCACACACACATTTCAAAAGGAGAAATGAATTTGGTACTAAAATCAAGTTACACACATTTTTTAAACAAAGAAAATTATAAACCTCCTGTTTTCCTAAAAAGTCTTTATGGGAACCATTGGCAGAAATTAAGCTTTTCCTACAGGCTGTAGGCTGATGACTTTTCTTTGGTGTATTTATGCTGTTCAGGAATCCATTGTTCATTCCAGCCCTTGTATTTGGGTACCGGTGCCATGGGACTAGTTCTTTAGCTGGTAATGGTTGATGCAATTGTCCATTAATCCATTGTTGGTCTTCTTGAGAAGTTAAGCAGTCCCTGTTTCCACATCTAGATTTTTGAGTCAGCTTATACTGGTGAAGCAGTTCCTGCTTTTACCAGCTAGATGGTAAAAGTCCCTCCTGGTTTAACTTCCTTGCAATTTACCAAAGGACAACGATCTCTCCTAGCAAATGGTTCTTCCTAGCCCCTAATTATAGACTCTTCTCTCACCTTCTTCTTTAACATATTTTATCTTACATGTTGCATGTATGCTGAGAGAAGACAGCACCAGTGAACACCTGCTCTGTCTTTCATCATGTACTAGATACAAAGAAGACACAGAAATCCAGTAAGGGGTTGTGCAGAGATTCCCCTCGGGAATTTGTATATCATTCTGCTAATGTTTTCTTTTTACAGCTTACAGATTATTAAGGGCTCAAGATGGAGGTTAGAGCATGTGTGAGGTTGTCCCATTCTCATTCAGTTGAAGTTTTGGAGTTTGGCATTTGACGGGGAATAGACGTAGATACATACTTACGACTGAGGACCTTTCCAGGACCCCAGCAGGTCTAATTTTATACAGGAGCAGTGTAAACATCATGTGATTTTGTCAATCCATGGTTATCTACTTGGTAAGGGATGCTTGTTTTGTCTTGCAGTTTCTCTGTTAAAGAACATTTGAAAAAACACTGTACTTCCCCAAATAGATTCCTAGACATAAGGGAGGGACGAATGGTGTTCTGCCTCCTTTTCCACAGGTGGTCTCTGAAACTGCATTTTCTCAGTTGGGTCCTTCCAGATAAGATTTGCTATAACCTAAAGTAAAGTCTGCATCATTTTATGGAGAGCTAGGGAAGATTTCAGCAATTTAGGCTGACTCAGTAAACATAATTTTATTGTCTATTGCTTATTACAGTGTTTACCAACGCAGCTAGTAGGCTTTAATGGTGATGTGAATCTCCCCATGCTATCTGATATTTAAGCTTCCATTCACTTCTTGCAAAATCTGTTTTATACTGTAGTAAAATTCATGTCAGTACTTACACTCATAACTTTACAGTCTGTGAGATGAAGCCCACAAATTTCCAAATAAAACATAACAAAGCATGTCAGAATCTGTCTGCTGTCACATCTAAAATGGTCACGAAGAAAGCATCTTCAGGATGTGCACCATTAGTGCACCATCAGGGAGAGAACTCTGGTAACTGAAGGGAGAAATAAGTAATAGATATTAATGGCTCTGTGTACTCTCTTCAAAGCCCTGCCCAGGTGCTTGTTTCAATGTCACTTTCGTGAATGATTCCATTGCAAAAACTGAAAGATTTCCTTTGCTGAAAGAAAATCCAGGCAATCTGGAAGATGGGAAGACCTTCCTCTAGCTCAGTCTCACGGTATTGAGTGCCAAGTAGATTAGACAGCATTTGGTATCTGTGGATCAGAGTTGGAGTTGAGCTTGGATTCATAATAAGTTTGGATCTGAAAGCTGAGTATTGAAGTGAGTTGACACTTTTTCTAAGTCAAAAACTTGACGAGGAAGAGCTGCTGGCAATTGTCAATGCTTGCAGCAGTAAGTTGAATGAAGATGAGTGTCTGGCTCTGTAATGGGAAATGTTCTTCTAAGCAGTCAAATCTTTGAAAAAGGATGGTGCTAGTTTGGTCTGCATTATATGAACAGCTTCTATTTCTCTAGCTTCACACAGAGCACAGGGTGACCCATGCAGTTCTCGTGTGAGTACCTCATTGCATCAACCACAAGTGTTTTCCTGCGAACTTTAAAGCTGATGTTTCCTCGCCTGGTGCTCAGTGCTTTTAGGTGGGCCAGCTGAGTGTCATGACTGGCAGGGAGAGGATGCTTTTTGGGGGGACTATGCTACAGCAGACCATACTACCAGCCTCTCTTCTGCTGGGACTGTGAACAGCCTGGTCACATCCCTATGTCTAATGAAGTTGCTGAGACTCATCACAGGAAGGGGTCCTACTACTGGGTACTTCTCACCCTTGAGAAAACATTCACAGCGAGAGAACAGAGGTGGGATCTTGGCTTTATGGTTAAACTGCTGCCTGAGTAACTTCCTGCTTGATGATTTTTTGCTTATCCAGATTTTAAAATACACTGTTGTATAAGCATACTAAGATCTCTGTGAACTCTTAAGCCGACAGTTTCCTGAGCAAGGAACGGTGTGCTGGGAGGGTGAATGATTACAGCTGCAGCCTCATTTATACAGGACAAAGGAATTGATGTCAATGTGTGATTTCCAGAGCCTGACTCTCTCAGCGTGTACCTCACAGGTACCTTTCCATGTGCAGAGTGTTCAGTCTCCAGCAGCATTTTAAAGCCTGACATGCAGCTCCTCAAGAGCTTGCTTTCATTGGTACACTGAGCTCTTATGCACAGCTGAGCAAGGGCACGTTCCAGATCCCTACTTCTGCAATTTAGTGCAATCTTGTGAAGGGGAGGGCACCTTCTCAGACCTCATGGAAGCTGGAAGATCATGTCCCCTCCTGTTTTCCAGGCTCAGCCTCCTGGTGAGTTTCTTTCTGCGCTTGTCTGTGGGCGCTGTGGTAGCAGGCCAGCAGTGAGATCCCCATGCCAGCAGGTGCCTTGCACAATGATGGTAAAACTGCCAGTGTTTGCTGCAAAGCTTTGACCTCTGCCTTGGGACTTTAGCAAGAGGCAGAAATCCAAATATGTGTCATTCAGCAGGACGAATACACTATAACATTGCTCCTAAGAAAGATATCCCCTTTTCTGCTGTGAGGAGGAAAAGCCTCTCAAGCCGAAAAATGAATTTTGCAGAACAAAGAGAACTAGAAGAAAGGAAATCTTCTCTGAGTTTGGCTGCACAGAAAGGAATTTAAAAATACTTTCCTCAATTATAACGAATAACAAAACTATCTACATCCTTTTTCCCTACTCCCACCAAGTCTTCAATTTAGCAGAGACCAAAGACTCATCTCACTGCTGTGTACTCTGTGGTGGGCTTTTCTTGCCCTTGGGCCAGGCTGACCTGCTCACAGGGACAGCACAGACATCCTCAGGGCATCAGGAAGCTGTGCTCATAAGCTGATCTTTCTGATGTGAATCTCACAGCTACTATTGATTTCCTTTTATCCAAAAGTACACTGGAGTGGAAAAGAGAAGCTTTGGCTTGTGACTTTGTTCTTCATTGCTCTTTTATTATGCGTGAAGGCACAGTTTCTGTTTCAGAGACATTAGAGGAGAATTTTTGTTTAATCCAGCAGCCTCAGGACTGTGAAACCTTCTCTCTTCTGGAGTCTTTTGTAAAATTTTGAGGCTGTGAATAAAGCAAGCTGTGGATGTGTGGATTTAATCCAACTCTTTCTCATCTATTGATGCATTTGCTGATTTTTAACTCTGGATTTAACAAAGTAGTTCAGTGAAGAGTTTTGGATAGAAATTATATAAAGGGAATAGAAATAGAAGCCTGGAAAGTCTCTCCTTCCTCAGGTGGTGAAGCAGAAGTGTTCTTAACCAAGGTCTCTCATACCCACGGAGTCCTAAGTCCTCAGCTGTTCCCATGTGAGACTTTATGAACCTTCCAGTGTATTCTAAGCACAACAGAATCTTCAGTCAAAGCTGCAGAGAGATGGAGGTTAAACAGACCTAAGTGTTTTCATGTGAGGTGTCATTACTGGAGCTAGGCAGTTCATGGACAGGCGAGACCAGGGGCAGTTCAGCAAACTTTCAGTTCAATCAATTGTCAATAGTGGAAAGCATAGTTATTACGTGAATTCCCTTTATATAGCCTCAGCTTTTAGTTGACTGATCTTAGGTTGGTCCACTGCATATAGGAGAGCTAAAAAGTAAACAATAAGAAATGTTTTAGCTATTGAATTACCAGTTTGAAGTTGAAACCTGTGAAGAAATGATACATCTTCCACACAAGCAGAATTCAGAAACAATCATAATCGGATTCCTTTTCCTGACTGCCTTGGGAATGAGTCACAGAACATTTCAGCCCCAAAGGAGATAGGTAAATCTGAAAAGTTCAGAAAAACAAACAAACCAGCATGTGGTACTGGTACTTGAAATACAACATTGCACAATCCCAAATCATGCAGTTAAATGCAAAGGAAAATTACCAAATTACTCAATTTAACTAGTAGAACAGGAGGGCTAGACCGTATGAGCACTCACATTCACCTGTAACCAGGCATTTAAAGATTGTTAAAGGCTAAGTAGCCTCTTACGTGATTTGTGTCTGAGAGAAGTTTCCATAAATAGAAACTTTGCTAGTAAGTAGGCAACTACCTGAAAGTAGTGTAGTGCCAAGGAGGTAAGATATCAAATTGCAGATCCTCAGTTCTTTGAAGGCTATGAATCTTCTCAAGCCTAATAAATCTAAGTGAAAAATGTCTAATCCACAGTGAGGAGGGAAGGTCCATAGGCATCGAGTGTGAATGCTGATGATTTGTTCACAGGAGGTGCTGTGGAGCATTTTTGGAGCAACCACATCCACCAAATGTGTGAAATCTTGCATCGGGGAGGTATGGGCTCAAATACAACTGCCTCAGCAGAACGGCTTAAATATTGTAGTAGGCATGAAAATTTGCTCAATCTATGTCAATGACAAATCAAATCCTACAGGACTGTCCATCCACTGCTTAAGTTGGCAGAAATTCTACCTCTAGTGAGCACCAGAACTGCTAACATGGAGGAGGTTAATTCTTTTGCCTCTGGCCTTGCAGTGGCTATGCAGCAAGGAGACACAGAGCTGCACAAGAGATTTTCTTTTCTGACTGTTTTTAATGCTTGTGAAGTGTTTGAAGATGAAAGTCCTAAGTATTTGTTTTAGTCTTCACTTATTACCATGGCCTGTAAAATTGGGAGCTTCATATCTGTGCTGCCTGCCAGACATGTCAGCTGAGAGCAGAAGGGCTTTGTAAGCCTGTTCTAAGTCTGTTATTTACTTTTAAATGACTTTGACCTTTCCCAGAATTTCAGAGCATTCATTTTTTACTATAACTTCCATCCGGTGCACAGGGGGAAGAGAAGAAAACAATTCAAAGGATTTACAAGATCCGTACTGGCACCGTGGCTTTGGCAGAGGACAGTGTGGGTCGGTGTGTGCTGGCATGGTACATCTACTCAGCAGGTGGCACTGCCAAGAAAAGGATGGAAATCTGTGCCTGTTAATGTCACCTCAGAAACAGTCAGGGCCCAACTGCTTCGCTGTGAGGATTTATGCAGGTGTTGATGTGTGAAGAGCTGTGAGGGAGCCACCTGTGGCCAGATCTCAAATAGCTTACAATTTTCCAAGTGCCAGCAGTCTTCCTGAGAAGTGAGATACCAGGCAAACTCTCCTTTGGGACCAGCTGTTGGCTGCTCGTGCTAGGATTTTGCAGTGCAGACCATGGAGCTTGTGGTCCTCAGACTCAGATGAGTGGGTTGTGAGCATACTGTTGTGGACACCTCCCAGAGAGTGGGATGGATACTGTGGGAGCCATGCAGCTATGGCAGTGACAGATAGATATGACTGTGGAGGTCATGCACCACTCTGTGCCCTTGGCATGACAACTCAGATCACAGAGACGACACCCACACTGTCTCTCTTGACAGCTACCATGTGGAGATTCTCTGGCTGAGGTTTTCTTAGAGAGTTCTCTGGCATGTAATGGGAGAACTGCACAGCTAGCTGTTGCCTGAGATGGGGAGAAGGTACATGGCTGGTTTGTCTTTGGCTTGGGTGAGGTTGAAGTGATGGCTCTGTAAAGGCAGGTTTGTCCTGGTCCACAGTGGATTAGCAACTACACCAGCAAGACAGGGATGGAGGAACTTGGCTGCACTAGCTTTTATGATTTAGAGCAACATGCTGTAAGCAGATGTGCCTGCCACACAGATACAGCAGAGTTCAAATGACCTGACAGATGCAGACTCAGAAAAGCAGATCATGGTTTCCTCCAGAAGCTGCAAGTGACACGTAGATGTGACTGCTACCATTCCTTCCTGGGAGACTGAATGAGTGTGTATGTGTACAGCCAGGGACCTTTAACCATGCTGTAACATTTCCTATGGTCCAGTCACCTCCAAGCATTCTATGGCCCAGTGTTCAATGTTGGACAGACTCTCCCTTTCGGACCAGTTCAGCAGCTGGTGATTCTGAGAGGACTAAAGAGATGGCCTTGGAGTTAAAAACCTGTGAAGGCATGGAGAAGGTCTTCCTTTCTGTCTTGCAACCCTAGGAAGACTGAACAGGGCACCCACATTTATTTGCATCCTTGAAAGCTAGTAAGGAGCCTTTTCCCCAGTAGACAGGTTTTTGGTAGAATTTTGTGATCGCAGAAGGTGGGTATTAGTATGCATGATTCATAGATATTTCTGGCTGTGGATGCAAGCAGAAATACCAGACTCACTGCATGCACCCATCCAATCTCTCTGAAGTGTGGAGCAGAGGAGTTTAGCATTGAGAAGACAGCGAACTTAAAACACCTTGGCTAAATAACTTGGTATTTCCTCAATGTTACCTTAAAGACTATCTGTAATTTAAATTAGAGATAATTTAAATTTTCTGTCCTAGACTGAAGAAGCAGGACTGCTTTCTGGAGATAAAAAGTGACAGTGCTCCTCAGTACCACTATACTTCGTTCTCTGCTCAGAAGACCTGTTTTGCAGTGATGGAGGATTCTGTTGTGAAACATGCAGCACCAACAGTCAGGAAGCTGGTCAGGCATGTTTTGTGTCATTCCCCATTCAAAATATATCTTTTTGAAAACTATTGAGAGTTTTGACAGGACTTAGAAACTATTAAACCATTTCCCTGGAAAATTTTGACCCCTCTGGGCAAGCATGGAATCTGCAAATATTTCAGGACATTGTCTGTGTAATATTACTTAAAAAGTAAGCTATTTACAGTTCTATGAGGAAAAAAGCTGGAAAATATTTTGAAATTGCTTATGTGATCGTTACAGAATTTTAGCCAGAACTAAATTTGTTTCAGTTTTCAGGTTGTGGAATTGACTGGGAATTTCATTTTTCTAAAGACCATTTACTATTTTTAAATGCCAATAATTCACACTTGTCAGCAGTAAAAGCCTTCTTTGTGGTTGGTGATACTGTACTCTCTTTGCAGTCTGCTAAATCTTTAATGAGAGGAAGCTGAAAAAATAGAAGATGGAATCGCTTCTTAATTTCTCTCTCCCACCTTGGCTGTTGTGGTTGCATGTACAGGTGGGAAAGATGAGCTGTGCTTGATTTGTCTGGAGTGGTAGTTAAAGCACCAGAGTGCTGACAAATTTCAGAAGTGAGCTGGTTAAAACTGGGATTTCTGTCCTGTGGGAATATTGTGATATTTCTCTCCCCCACCCCCACCCCCCCCCAAAAAAAATCACTTCATTTACAGGGGAAATTATACATTTCTCTTGCAGCCTATGAAAATACTTTTAAGCGAAGTTTCTCTTAGTCTTCAGCAGCCTGTCTGGGACTTTCACAGTAAGCTGGAAGCTGTGGTTCCCCTACTCTCAGGCAATTAGGTGAAAAAACAATCTGGAGGACTGTCATGTTCTCTCCAGCTCCTGAAATGCCAGCTGTTCACAGTCAAACTTCGGGCACGGGGATCAGAAGTGATACCTACACACTCAGATTAGACAGCATGGCCCAGAGGCTGTGGGGAGCTTTGGGATGAACTAGTTCCATTCTCTTGAACACCTACAACAACAACCGTGCAACTGATGGAATGTTTGATGAGGATTCATAGTAGCTTTTGCCAATGAAACTAAAGGCTGTTATTTCTCAGAGAAAGCGTCAGACAGGGATTTATGCTTCCTTCTTCTTAGGGGGCCCAGCCACCTCTTACTGTGGGGGTGGAGGAAAGGGCTGGTTTTGTAGGACTCCTGTGAGCACCCTTCTATGGTGGTGAAGTGTGTAAATGCTCCGAGATTTCTAACATTACTGCTGATGTTTCAGGGTTGTAGTCATAGCTGTCATTTAAAATGTGGGGGTGATATTCCCATTTTGCCCTGTTTCTTTGGTGCTCTTTTTGTGGCCACTGATGTGGAAGAGATGATTCTTAGCTGTTCCATAGCTCTTGGCATAACTTTTCTGTTGTACCTGGGGTAGGCACCTCTGGTAGAAAAAATCCATTCTTTTCCAGCCTCTTTTCCAAATGCCATCCCATCTGGAAGGAAGATAACTATGTACAGACAGCAGCCAGAATCACCAAGAAATGTTATGTGTGCTGTAGTTTGTTGTACAGTCTTGTATTAGAGTTGTTTGTGACATCTATTTTGTTTCTGAAGCAAAGATTTCTACACCCACCCTTGTTTTTTGTTTGTTTATGTAAATTATGGTACTTTGCAACTTAATTGCTATGGTTTTTATGCAACTGCATTAAGGACTGATTGAATTGTGGGCTTGTCCCCTTCCTATTTCTGGATGCATTTTGAAATATTCTAATTGCATGTATTCAATTTTTTGTAAGTCTGTATAATGAAATTATGAATTAAGATGAAAGAAGCAGAGAAAATCTGGCTCTGCATCAATACAGAGCTGTTTCTAGCAACAAGCTTTGTCTTCAGAAGCCTTCTGGCAGTTTGGGCTGTTTTCATAGCAGTGATCCAGGAGAAATGCTCACAAGCAAAAGCCAGTTGCCAAGCTATGGAGTCTGTTATCCTCAAGTGAACTGCCAACCTCTGTTGATGCAGAATTTTGCTTCTTGTCATGGGTACAGGATGTACTCTGGGAACTGGTAATTGAAATGTGGCGAGAAGGGTCCTACAGGAACATTTGAGCTAGTCCAACTACAGACCTCACCTGTGGGTAACCTACATGACCTACCCAACTCAGTGTCAGAACCACCTGTACAGCTGGGCTGAGCAAGGTGCTTTGGTACAATGTACTGGGTTATGTAAGAACCTATGAACAATTGGAGCCATTTTTGGAAACATGGTGTTTAGGGCTAATGAGCATTTGGATGGTAGATATGGCTCACTGCAGGACAGCATCCTAGGTATTGCTGATATGGGCAGCAGAAAGCTGAATCCCTAGTTATGAAATATTCTATCAGAAAAAAAAAAGATATGCCTCTGCATATTCTTGAGATGGAGCAGGTCCATCAGTCGTTATTTTCTGTGGCTCTCTGTCCAGATATTCATATAAAGAAGTTCAGCAGCTTTGGTGATGTGGTGGTTCTACCCTGCTGGGCAGCTGAACTCCACCACAACTGCTCTCTCA
>VXAA01005704.1:16427-27333 GCA_013399115.1 Anseranas semipalmata | reverse complement strand
GGCCCATCCCTCAGGACCAAACTGCTCCAACATGGCTCCCCCACGGGCGGCAGCTCCCGCCAGGCCTCCTGCTCCTGCGGGGGCTCCTCTCCACGGGCTGCAGCTCCGGCCCGGGGCCTGCTCCTGCGGGGGCTCCCATGGGCCGCAGCCTCCTTCAGGCCACATCCACCTGCTCCATGGGGGCTCCTCCATGGCTGCAGCGTGGAGATCTGCTCCGTGGGGTACCCATGGGCTGCAGGGGGACGGCCTGCTCCACCATGGGCCTCTCCACGGGCCGCAGGGGAACTTGTGCTGCGGCGCCTGGAGCCCCTCCTGCCCTCCTGCTGCACTGCCCTGGGTGCCTGCAGGGCTGCTTCTCACCCCTCTCTCCCAGCTGCTGTGGTGCAGCAGTTTGTTCCCTTCCTTAGCTCTGCTCTCCCAGAGGCACAACCAGCGTCGCTCCCTGGCTCAGCTCTGGCCAGCAGTGGGTCCCTTTTGGAGCCGGCTGGAGCTGGCTCTGGTCTGACATGGGGCAGCTGCTGGGCTCTGCTCACAGAGGTCACCTCTGTGGTCCCCTGCTACCAAACCCTTGCCATATAAACCCAACACATGTGAACACAACCACTTTTCCTTCCACAGACAGCTGACCAAAGCTCTGCGCTGTGCTTTAGACCTTCTTACCTGTGTTACCCCACCAACTTGCAGCACACGTTTTGTCATTGGCTCTACAAAACAGTGAAAACTGTATATTATTCATAGTGATTCAGTTCTGCTTTTTCCTGGTTTTCTATGCAGGATCTAACCTTGCATTATGTAATTAAATCCAGAAACATGAAGAGCAGAAGATGGATCTGCCAACTTGCAAAACATTCTTCTTACGCGGTAAAATATCTTTGTATCCTCAGATACATTCTTCCTATTTTATCTTATTCACTGTGGAAACAAAACACTGTCCTAAAACACATTTTCACTTAAACAAGAAATGAAACCTACACAAGAAACCAAACCTACTCTCTTCCCCACCTCCCACCAAGAAACAGAAAAGGAGGTTGTTTGTTGACTCAGAAAATAGGATTTTTCCTGTATATAGTTCAAGCTATATAAACTGAAAAACAGGATGTTATGTACAGGTTTGTAGCCAAGCTTTTACGTTAAAGTAAAAAGTTTTCCATCTTCCAAGGGTTTGCAGGATTATCTGCAGGATTCCCACAGTTACAACAAAAATATCAGCCTTTAACACTCTAATGTGTGTGGAATGTAAGGATATCTGGTTTTTAATGATAGTTGTTTAAGGGCTATTCAAAATAAGAGACAAATCTGAGAGGTAGAAAAAGTAATAAACATACTGATGCACAAGTCTTAATAAGTAGGCCAGAGCTTTTAGGTCCATGAAGGACAGGTCTTTGCAGGAGCCAGACATAGTCCTGGAGACCTTCAACTAGAACATTGTAATTAATAAAAAAAAAGAGGTAACAAGACTATCTTGGGTCTCCTGGGAATAAGGAAATTTATTATTTGATGTTTAGGGGGGCCTGTGGGACTGTGCAAAATTGTATGTATTAAGGGGATGAGGGGAATGTGTGAGAATCATTCTTTACTGTTTCTCCATGCATGTGGTCTTTCTACACTTTCCTGGATGCATCACAGTTAATGAGACAAAACCTCAGATTTTTTTCTTTTTTTCTTTTGGCTTCTTTCACATTTATAGATGTGTGAGGGACATATCTGTGGTCATTATACTTGCTGCTCAAGTGTCTAGATCAGTAACAAAGATTATTCCTGCCTGGCCAAATGGAGAAACCTGTTCAAAATGGCCATCCAGTTGGTGTTACGCGAATCAGAGTGGTGAGCAGAATAAGTTTTTGCTTGTGACCATAGATAGCAACAGCAGACAGGAGAGGTGTGCCTGTAACAAATATTTCTGTGAGAGTTACTCTTTGTTTTGAGGTTCCCCTCTGGCATTAGCACAGGGCCTCTCCTTTCTCTAAGGATAGATATTATCTCAGTGATGGGGATAAATATGGGGAATGTTTTATATTTGGCTCCAGAGGATTTCTTTCTAGCTCGTTTGGCTTCTTCTGCTTCTAAGGCAGATTTAGTTCACCCTGGATGATCAAGGATTAAGAACCTTTACTCCTTTAGTCTGGTCTGGTGTTGGAATTAATTCTTTTCCCAGTTCAGAATGGAAAATCACCCAGAAATGGTGATTCTGAACCTGTTGTAGGCTACCATATGGCAGAGGTGAGGTCAGAGTGCATCTCTTCCTTCTTCTCTTGAACCTGCTTCTTGGGTGAAGTGACTGTAAAGCAGGTGACTTTTCTTGTGCCTTTGGAGGACCAGCAGTACAGGTTTACCTGGGTAGGTCTTGTGGACTTAAGTGAGAATGAGCCTAGCATGAAGTTTTGCTGAAATACAGATACCATCAGATGTTTGATGTCAGTGATCCCACACACAGGCTGCAAGTGCTGTTAAAATGTGATAGAACAATTTCTCTCAGTGATTACAAAATATGTTTTTCAGGGTGGAAAAACTCCACTCTGCTTTTAACCCAAGCCCCAGGTTTCCTGTTCACAATCAATGTACTTTCGTTTCGCTCAGCAGTTCATGTCTTACCCATGAGTATTCTTTGAAGCCCCATGCTCACCCTGGCCCCGTGGACGCTGTGGGAACACACACCACTCCCTCCCTGGGTGCCGGGGGTCCAGGGCCCCCCACCCCAGTGGCTGGCACCAAGGCCCCGCAGGCTCTGGTTGCTGGCACTACAGGCCCGGGACCCACCCCAGGCTGGCTCCAGATGCCGGCCTTGCGTCTGCTCACCATGGCCTCACCAGCAGCTCGCATTTGGTCCCTGCCACGCACACGCACGTGCACGGGACATGAGATCCCGCAAAGGGGCCGTTCAGCCAGGTCGTGAGGAGAAGACGGGCCGGGCCACGGTGACCAGGCGTGGGTCTCAGCCACATGGGCGTGCTGACCGGCCATGATGACACGCCAGCGGCCCCTTCGCACCCTCTTCTGTCTGCCCCTCTTCATTCGCCCCTGCTCCCCTTCCCCTGCCACTGCCTCACCCGCTGGCATCGCTCCGCCGGCCCCCTCCAGCAGCATGGACCTCGGGTTTGTGTCCTAATGGTTCTGAAGTCCCTGTCTGCCGGCAGTTTCTTGATAACCCATCAGCTAGTGCGGCTGACTGGGTTTGGTTTCAGTCTTCATCTCCGTTAAGTTTGTCTGGCAGGTTTGTGTCTCTGTGTTCAGTGTTGTTTATCGCTTCCGTCTCTTCTTTATCATCCCATTTGACGAGCTTCTTGACCAGATATCTCACTGCAATAAGTATTCCCACATTCCACATATTCATTATGAATTACTGACAGACCAGGTTCGGTTCATGTTACTGTGTCCCTTAATATTTTTTGGTCAAGTTTGTGTCTCTGGATGGTCATGTTTATGGCTTCCCCCTTCTATAATCACCCTTTGCATTGAAAAAAAGCATACCTTGGACAGGTATGCTTAAAGGAGCAAAAGCTTGTTCCTTCTACAGACTCTTACAACTTGTTTTCCCACTTTCACATGTGCTTGACTCCATTCAAGTGCAAAGATGAATATCCTAGTTTTCCAAATAGCTTTACTTGTAAAATTCTAAATCCATCAAAAAAATTCAGTGGAACTGTTTTTTGTTTTGTTTTGTTTTGTTTTTTGTTGTTGTTGTTTTCTTTTGTTTTTGCTTTGTTTTTCTTCTAAGTAAATGTTTAAATACATGTTAGGGCCTCAAAACTAAAAAGAAGTTCAATTTCCAACTTACACTGCATGACTTTAAAGCTTGCTGTTTCTTTTTCTCCAATTCTAGTGCCCAATCTCAACTTTACTCCTGAATAAAAGCAACAGAAATAAAAAAACTTCAGAATATGTTTTTAACAGCTATTATCTGTTATTTCCTTTTCCAATTATGTTCTAAGTGTAACCTGCTGCTTTCAGTTGCTTTCTTAGTCTGCACATAAAAAACTTTTGTGCACTAGTCTCTGTATGATATTGCTAATATAAACTTATAAATTCTGCACACACTTCTCAAGGCCAGCAGTTTTATTTGATTAATTCTTGCACAATATCCAGGAGATGAACCATTTTAGCTTTGTTTGTGAAGATTCGCTTTGATGACAGTCTGCTTCAAGAAAGCAGAGCTGAGTCCTCTCAAACTATGCTCTTGTCAAAAATCTTCATTCTAGTTGAAGTTGTCAGCACTTGAATTTCATCATGTGTTTCTAATACAGAACAAAAAATAGGAGCAAGATTTTCTGGTGTAATCGAGTGCTTGAGGTTTGAGGCTTTCTTACAGTTTTTCCCTGAATATACCTGGGAATATGGTAACATACGAGGTATATTGGAACTCAGTTTCCCAGGGTATTGTGATTTAATGTATAGAAGAATCCCACAGCTTACTGCATGAAGACATTTGAGCCCATGAATACATTGAAGCCAGGGCTCATCAGGGAGTGAGGCTGGGAAACTAAAAATGTCCGGGCTATTTCAGTTATTTCCAGTTCTGGTGTGTTTTATATTTAGTGGGATATAAATCAGTCATATGATGCTAGCAATTCAAACAGGAGGTTTTTATATATTGCCTAATGCCAAAATGGTCAGTCAACCATGTTAATTAGGAATGATAATTTAATTTTATAATTGATCAAAAGTGTCACAGCTACAGGAGACTTGTTTTTGCCAGCAATATGGTTATATGCCTTGCCTAGTCTCCCCTTCAGAAAAACACAAAGAAGGTCAATGTTTGGTTTGCTAATAGGACATAGGTCTTTGGTTCATATGAACTACTTAACACAGTGCTGTAATTGGCTAGATTTTTGGCAAAGTGAGACCACGGGTCCTAGCAATGACTATTTTGAGGTTTTCTATGGGAAAGGCTTCATTTAATGCAGTTCTCTAACAATATAAAATGATCTGAATTCATTTTGTGTTTCTCTTCCAGCATCAGATGGGCTTGTTCCTGTCCAAGCTTAGGGAAGGAACCCAGACAAATTAAGTTGAACACTGATGAAACAGGCAGCCAATGGTTCGGCACGAACAGGTACTTCAATATGTTACCTAACTTTGCCAGGCCTAAGAAATGAACTACGAATTGGTGAAGAATGGGAGCTTAACTGTTGCTGTTCATTTCTTCATCCTTAACATGGAATTCGTGGTAGCTTTCCAAACCTGCAGCAGCAAACTGTATGGCCCTGTCTTTTCAGCTAACATGAGCTTTTATTCCTGATAATTAATATTTATTTAATATTAAATTAATAATTAAATTTAATTAATATTTATTGCCAGCATTTTCTGGAAGGTATTATGTGCTGTACAGATGATAGAGGAAAGCATACTCCTACACTTTCAAGGTGTAGAGATGCACATTGACAGAGGAGAGATGTACACTCATAGATGAGAGAAAGAGTGGGGCAGCAGGAGAAAAAGTGCTACCATATGCATAGATTAGAAATGACTGCACACGCAGGAACTGATAAAAAGGGTCAGGGCACTCTGAGAGGTTCATGTTTCCCTATCTTAATGGTGTGGTGTACAAATGGTAAAATAAGATCCTGAAATGCAGAGTTTAAGGTGCTTTGGGAGACTTGCTTCAGAAACACAGCCCTAACTCCTTTTCTGGGGATTCTATCATATAGGTGTATATTTAATGCCTTGAAAGCTCAATATATCTCCAAGGTGGATAAAGTACCTATGAACTACCTAGTTAAAACATGGTATCTTCTGCCAACTGTAGTCATAATACAAGGTTGAAAAGTGCTGTGCATGTTTCACAGCTAAAGAAACTGACCCTGTCACCTGGGTGACTTTCCAATGCCAGGTGATTTGCCAGTGGGACAAGGAACATCAGGAAACAGCAGCTTGAAATAATGGAGAAAAAGAATGGTTTCTGCTCATCACAAGTTTACCACAGCACAGTGTGAGACTGCATGTGCAGAGCAGTGGGGGGGTGAAGCTCTCAAGGGTGCTTGGGTGCTCCAGGTGAGATCACTGATAAACACACATCTGTTGATGAAAGTCTGCTGTTAGCAGACAAAATAGCTTACATCCCAGAGGTCACTGTACACAATAAGCTGTGTGAAAATAAATGCATGTACAGTTGGATGACAAGACTGGCCTGGCTAAACAGAGAGCTTTGGATAGAGCTCAGGAAGAAAAGGACACTCTTCAAGAAGGAAGTCCTAAAGGCACAGAAGCAGGCTGTTCCCATGTGCCGAAAGACGAGCCAGCAGGGAAGAAGACCAGCCTCGCTGAACAGAGAACTTTGGCTACAGCTCAGGAAGAAAAAGACAGTTTGTGACCTTCGGAAGAAGGAGCAGGTCACACAGGAGGACTACAAAGGTGTCATGAGGCTGTGCAGGGAGAAAATTAGAAAGGCCAAAGCCCAGCTGGAGCTACTGCTGTTAAAGACAATCAAAAATGCTTCTATAAATACCTTAGCAACAAAGGGAGGACTAAGGAGAATCTGCATCCTTTATTGGATGTGGGGGCAAACATAGTGACAAAAGATGAGGAAAAGGCTAAGGTGCTTAATGCCTTCTTTGCCTCAGTCTCTAGTAGTAAGACCAGTTGTTCTGTGGGTACCCAGCCCCCTGAGCTGGTGGAAGGGGACGGGGAACAGAATGAAGCCCCCGTAATCCAAGAGGAAATGATTAGTGACCTGCTACAGCACTTAGATGTATGCAAGTCTATGGGGCCGGATGGGATCCACCCAAGGGTACTGAGAGAACTGGCAGAAGTGCTGACCAAGCCGCTTTCCGTCATTTATCAGCAGTCCTGGCTATCCGGGGAGGTCCCAGTTGACTGGCAGCTAGCAAATGTGAGGCCCATCTACAAGAAGGGCTGGAGGGAAGACCCAGGGAACTACAGGCCTGTCAGCCTGACCTCAGTGCTGGGGAAGGCTATGGAGCAGATCATCTTGAGTGCAATCACGCAGCACATACAGGACAACCAGGTGATCAGGCTCAGTCAACATGGGTCTTTGAAAGGCAGGTCCTGCTTGACAGACCTGATCTCCTTCTATGACAAGGTGACGTGCTCAGTGGATGAGGGAAAGGCTGTGTATGTGGTCTACCTGAATTTCAGTAAAGCTGTTGACACCGTTTCCCACAGCATTCTTCTGGAGACACTGGCTGCTCATGGTTTGGATGGGCGTATGCTTCTCTGGGTAAAAAATTGGCTGGGTCCAAAGAGGAATTGGAATAGGCTGCCCAGGGAAGTGGTTGAGTCACCATCCCTGGAGGTCTTCAAAAGACATTTAGATGTAGAGCTTAGTGATATGGTTTAGCGGAGGACTTGCTAGTGTTAGGTTATAGGTTGGACTAGGTGATCTTGGAGGTCTTTTCCAATCTAAATGGTTCTATAATTCTGTGTGATTCTGTGACTTTAAAGCATGGCCTGGAATGTCTCTGCTTGTCTAGGTCATTGTTCAGTACTTCCAGCTTTCTGCCTAGGTGTGTTTTTGACAGATTCTCCTCTTCTCTCTTATCTTGCTGCCCTCTCGATGTTCTCCAGGAGATACAGAGGAAGATGAGCTTGGATTTGCAACCTAATTAGCTGCATTAGTTCTATGGTGGAAGAATACAACTGAGTCTGGCTGATGAAGGAGGATGGAGGGGAAGGAGCATGGAGATATTCAGTGTGTAATGAAAATGGACCATCAGCTTTGTATGCATGAACAAGGGAATTCAAGGTTGGAGTGGTGAAGGACTTCACCATGGTGGCTGAAGGACTCAAAAATACAAGGCTGCATCGCTCTCTTTCCTAGATTCTAGTGGATATGTTCTCCTAAGTCACCATCCAGCTCCTGCAGACTGCAGCATTCTGCAGTGCTCTGCAGAACAAAACTAACATATCAGAGGCAGTCAGAGAAGATGGTTACACTTCTGAGTAAATGGGTCAAGCAGCATTAGGGGCTATCCATATTTTGTATGAGGTTCAGTCTCTGATGAATTTGATGCATAATGTATGCGCTCTTTTCCCTAAGATTGGCTAATGTGACAAGCAAGTGTATTCCATAGCAGCATTCTTCACAGGGGAGCTGGCCCCTTTTGGGTGAAGTCCACTGTGGATCCTGACATTGTGTATCCCAAGTGACAGGGAGTGAAGGTCTTTGTGAGGCAAGGGGCCTTTGTAAAGCACATGCAAAGCACCCAGTTGCACAGCAGGATGAGTTAATGAAGAGAGAGGCCTACTTCACAAATCAAGTGAGAAAGACTTCTCCTCCTCCAAGCTGGGGAAACTGGAGGGTTGCTGCAAAAGGCAAGACAGGTCTCTGGAAAGATGAACATATTTAGTGTCTGTGGTATCTAGCCTTTTTCCATTCTGCCATGCTCCTGAGACACGGTGAGCTGCAGTGCTGTGAAGAGACAGAGGTAGCATTTGTGTTAAACCAGAGCTAGCTCTTGAGAATTAGTATGGTGACAGTTTCAGACATGTCCCATGCTGTGTCCACCAGACAGCTCCAGCTGAATAGCTCTGCAGTTGGAATGATGTTTAGCTTGCAAAATAGTTGGTCACTGCATGCTCTTTCTGAATGCTCTGGGTGTTTCTCAAGAAAGATATTCTGCATTTGCCTCTGGGTAGTTT
This sequence comes from Anseranas semipalmata, assembly GCA_013399115.1. Taxonomy (NCBI): domain Eukaryota; kingdom Metazoa; phylum Chordata; class Aves; order Anseriformes; family Anseranatidae; genus Anseranas; species Anseranas semipalmata. The sequence continues at coordinate 18,738 of VXAA01005704.1, read as the reverse complement.
TGTTGTAGAAACTGAACAGCCACTCTGGGTCTCTCCAGAATAAATTATCCCATTGTCCTAATTAGTTTCAAACTATGCATGATGTCTGCGTTGATCACTGTGGTCTCATTACAGTAATGCATCAAGAAGTTTTCCTGATACATAATTCTTGACTTTCTCAGTTGTTTGTTGTTGGGGCAATGCCAGTGGCAGAGCTGTGAAAAACAAATCAGGGTGGAAGGGGGAGAGCAGACCCCTACAGTGACCAACTTTATTTTTTAATTTTGATCAGGTGTTGATACAATTGTATATTTGCTGTATTGGTTTAATAACATAAATATTTCTTTAGAGTGTAAGACCTTCCAGAAAAGCTGTATTCTTGGGAATAAGAAGAAAGTAGGTATTTGTTTTCACTTTACCACCTGGTTTACTGACATCTCTTAATCATTTTGTTATCAGCTGGGGCTGCCTGATTTGTTGAACTGCTGATCTGAAGACCTGAGGAGAAGTAGTGTACAAGTAAATCATCAATACACTAGTGGAAGAGCTTATGAGAGAAAGTAGAATAGAATCCCTTAGGTTGGAAAAGACCTCCAAGATCATCAAGTTCATAGAGCCTGAAGTCTCTTGGGTTAAATCAGATGAAAAATTGGTAGGATTTGAGGGAATTTGCATGTTTTTCTACTATTGAAAAAGAGATTTGATCCAAATTACTGTATGACTTGTGGAAACCTCTGCACCAAATGACAGATCCACAGTTGCAGCTCTTGGTTACAGCTATTTTGCATTCAGAGCCTGGTACCTGTTCTCAGGTAATGTGTTATTCTTGGCATTTCACCACTTCTGTCACTTTATATTGCATCAGTTAGGCAACCTGAAGCAATTATACAATGTAATCAAGCACAAAAATTTAACACTTGACTGATAATTTTAATATGGGGAACCCACTCTGCTTTCTGATAGCTTCATTTGATTTGAACTCCTTTGAATAATAATAAGGTGAAACACAGGTCTCTAGGCTAGCTTGTTGATTTGAGAAGCCAGTCTGAAAAGTGGCAGTACAGATCTAATTCTCCCAATACTTTATATTTAAAGGCTTTTAAATAGTTCTTTGTGTTTTATGGTGAGTGAATGAAAAATGCTTGTGTTTTGCTCATTGAGACTGACTCTTGGCAGTAAAACCATGCTTTTAAATGCAAAAGGGTTCACAGAACCTGAAATTTCGCTTATATTCTAAAGAAATTTACTAAACTAAGCAGTGACTTTGCATCCTTTTCCATTCCCAATTTGAGCCCTATGACTGCGTAAAGGGCTTGTATCTATTCTTGTGCTCACAGGCAGGGGAAGACTTGTGCTTGTCTTGTCATCAGCAGCTTCTCTCTCTAAAATTTTGAGCTGCCATCAGCTACTGTTGAATTCAAAAGGTGTGACCAACATGCCATGACTATGGGTTGTCTTGGGAAATGGTTTCCTTGATGTGGTAGGGTTGATGTGTTTCCTGGGAATGCTGAGTTGCCTGTTGTGCAGCTGGATCAGTGAAGGATAAGGTCCCTGATGCTGCCTTTTGTCCATTTCCTTTAGTTGTTTTCTTCATTTGCCTTTCCTCTTTCTACTTTTCTTCTAGAAAAGTTTGTCTAGGTTTGCATCTTTCTTCAGCATCCCCTTTGCTCATGTCTCCATCAAGCCTCCCACCTGTGAGGAGTGGAGAAGAAGTTTCTATTTCTGGTCTAGGTGCTGTCTCTGCCTTCAGGCACATAGGTGGACAAAGGATAAAAGGGAAGACCACAGCTTCAAGGGGCCAAACTGGAACAGAGATCATGTAGAGTTTTCAATTCTTGGAAAAGTAAGGAGGGGGTTAGCAGAACAGCTACCTTGGACTTCTGGAGGGCAGATTTTGACCTGTTTAGGAGATTGGTTGGCAGAGTCCCTGGAGGAGGAGTCCAGAAGGGCAGAGGAGTCCAGAAAGGCTGAGCACTCTTCAAGAAGGAAATCTTAAAGCTGCAGGAGCAGGCTGACCCACATGCCAAAAAACAAGCCGGCAGGGAAGAAGACCAGCCTGGCTGAAAAGAGAGCTTTGGCTACAGCTCAGGAAGAAAAAGACAGTTTGTGACCTTCGGAAGAAGGAGCAGGTCACACAGGAGGACTACAAAGGTGTCATGAGGCTGTGCAGGGAGAAAATTAGAAGGGCCAAAGCCCAGCTGGAGCTACTGCTGTTAAAGACAATCAAAAATGCTTCTATAAATACCTTAGCAACAAAGGGAGGACTAAGGAGAATCTGCATCCTTTATTGGATGTGGGGGCAAACATAGTGACAAAAGATGAGGAAAAGGCT
>VXAA01005702.1:199941-214065 GCA_013399115.1 Anseranas semipalmata | reverse complement strand
GCCCCGGGGCGCCGCCGGGAGCGGCGGCGGGGCCGAAAGGCATTGCCGGGCTCCGCTCCGCGGCCGGGCTCCGGAGCAGCGGCGAGCGGGGCTTTCCGTGTAGGCTCCGCCAGCAGCGGCTCGCTGAAAGCTCCTCCTGAGCTCCGTGGTTATTTGCATTGCCGTAGGTAACGGGCGGAGGTAATGAGAATTAGACACAGCTGCAGAAAGTTGAGTAAGACCATCCTGGTACCCGCCGGTAGGAATTGCTCTGAGACCATTACAAAACGCTCTGAGACCAGAGAGCGGTTACTTTATTGCTCCGGGAATTTCCTCTTCACCTACCCCATCGCTACCCAGTTTGGCACCTTCGCTCCGGCTCTCAAACAGCCAGACGCAGAAGCACCAGCCCTGAGCCTCGCTGCTACCGCCTGCCCAGCCGCCTGGAAAGAGCCGCGTGCATTTTTCGGGTCGGGTGGCGAGGGCTGTGGGGTCAGGGTGCCGGGGCAGGCGGTTCAGTGCACAAGGTTTCCTTCTGCCTCTCTGGGATCCCAGGTGACAAGCTGACAAGCCAGAAGCGTGGGCAAGTACCAGTGCTCGGTCACTTCTAAAAATTCATCCCATCTTTTTGTCACTAAGAACGGCTGTCCCAAGGAGGCAGCAGGCCTAGGACCTATTGCGGAGATCTCCTAGCATGCAGAAGCAACAGAGCAGAGGTTCCTGACCCTTAACTTTCTGTGTACAGGCATGTTTCAAATGTTCTCAGAGCCAGTTGATGCAAAGAAGTCCATAGAGTGCCATGACTGGCGTGTAGAATGCTGAGCCCAGTTCTGAGCTTACCTCAGCTTTAATTGACTTTGGCCACGTCCCTCCGGGCTGACACTGCTTCGCCGGACCCTAGCGTCAGGCCAGCAGCGGGCACGGGCGCTACGAAGGCACCCACCTGAGCGGAGCGGCCGGATTCCAGCGTAGTGCGATCTGAAGTGAATGGCGACAACCAGAATCAAGAGGGACCGGCCCGTGAATCACTATTTCATGCACTACGGCATGAGTCATCCTGATTCAAACCAGCTTTCAGACCAGTACAATGTCAGTCAGCTCCTAACAGGGTTCGATATGAGTCAGATCCCAGCACCGAGTACAATATGAAATGAGTCACTGACTAATCCGGCACCATGTGACTCCGGTACCCAGTATGAGTTGTCAGAGCTGCTGTGTGACATGAGTCACTTCATAGTACAGTAAAATGGGCTTTTTGGAGACCATTCATAATTAAGCACGATGCAACCAAGCACTCAGTTGGAGATGCTCCGCTCACTCCCATCAATCTGCTGTGTGCACCAGTTGCACTGTTTGCATAGTAAAGAGGTTTGTAAAATATTAGGCTGAATGAATTTTTTTGTGCATGTGTGCTTGTTTTAAAGCAAGCTGCATAAAAATAACTAGAAGCATGAACTTCCTCTGACTTTACCCGAAGCGGTGGTAGAACTCCCAGCGCTGGAGAAGCTTGGTTATTTCGTTTGGTTTTGCTTTTGGGACAGGCGGTCAGCTGGCGTGAGCTGACACCCCGATCCACCCAGGCTGTCTGCAGCAGCCACGAGAGCCAAGGCAAGGGATTCCGACAGTTTGTGTCGTACGGAGGGTATGGGCTTGGTGCCGAGTTAACTCAATTCTGGTTTACAGTGACCTGGGTTGTGAGGGGGCAAAGCTATATCCATACTCGCTTTCATACTGCTTGACAGTCATAGCACCCATATAAATATACATATATAAAAAAAACAAACCACCACCACCCCCAGTAACGGTTTCTTAACAAGAAACCAGAGTTTACTCAGAAAAAGGGTTTTGTGCAGGTAGTGTTTTGCAGGGAGCAGGCTGATCTCGCGGCCCAGCGTGCAGCATCGAGTACTGGAGAAAAAGGAGCAGAGCACATTTGAGCCCTTGGTAGAAAAAGACCGAAGTTACAAGTGACAGGATCTAGGCGCCATTACCTGTTACTATGTGGGTGTGATACACTTTCAGCTATTCCTTTTGAAATGTAAAGCAATGCTTTAATCTGGATAGATAGAAGCTCCTCTGAGCTGCTGCTCCTCTGGAAAAAATAAATGAAATAAAACAGGTAAAGGCCCTGGATTTCTGGACATCTTACCTAAAGCATCCCAGAATTGTTATTTAAACTCAGGTGAGGGTGCTGCTTTCTCTTGGGATCGTATCCACTGAAGACTGTGGCAGACTTCGGTGCGACCATGGCATATGCGGCTGCGTTACGTGGTGTGGCTGCCGGTATCCCCTCTACTGATGTCCGTCTTGCCTTCTTAAACTCTCAAACATTTAAGTCATCCCATTTCTATTACGAGAGGTCGAATCTCCAGTAATATCAAATCTCCAAAGAGCTCTTACTATTAACTCGCTAAGTGGGCAATCCGATAACTATGCCTAAAGCGTGTGCAGATGTGTGGGTGAGTTCATTAACATAAATTATAATTCTTCTCTATTTGAAATAGTACACTGCTTAATGCAGAAAGCATGTGTCAAATTTGTCAATGAAGAGGAAGAAGCACGAGTATCAAGCTTCATGTTCATATTTCAGTTGACAACACACTGCCATAGGCTTCGGTGGGAGTATGTTGCGGCCCCAAATATTTCTGAATTAATAAAATACAGATTCAGACACTTACCTTGAGCTTGACCCCAGCTGCAAACCTCGTCTGACAGAATCTCTCTCTTCCAACTGTGGCTATCATGACTGGTGGGAGGTCTGAGGAAAGAGCAGCAATTGCACCATTTAGGTAACCTCACCTAACGCTCACTGAACCCCGTGAGTATTCTTCATTGTTTTAATGGAGTTTGGTCAGGCCCAAAGTGTTTACTGAAAAATGACTGGACTACAGGGATCCAAACCTGCGCCCTCCAACTGGCTGCCAGCTGTTTTTACAGCACATGGCTTCACACTCTGTGTAGTTACTGCGAGATCTTCATGCTGTGGCCGTGCAAATCAGACCCTGGCACAAGTTAGGGCTTGCACACCTGCTTAGCTGTAACGTGTGTAGGGAGGGAACATTATTTTTGTGTTTAATAGAATCTTTGCACTTCGATAAGCTGAGAAAACTTCATTGTGCTTTAGCATAAAATGAGTATAAAAGCATAGAAGCTTTGTCTACCATCTTTCTTTCTGGGTATTGTGATTTTTTGTTTTTTTGTTTTTTTTTTTTTTTTTAAATCTGACCTTCACAATTTATATTTTAAATATTCCTCCTTTGGGAAGGCTATTGTCTTGGTAGACCACCTTTCTACTGAGAGATGAGCAAATGCTATAAATGTTACAAGTAAGTTAAATATCATTTGAGGTGCTTTTAACCAGGGAAATAATTTTCATTCCTGACCTTCACACTCTGTTGTGTTCATAATGTTACGTGCAGAAATGCCTCCTAAACTGAATGTCAGGTAGGCATGCCATGGAGTGGAGAAGGTATGACAGTCATACTGATTCCAGGACCTCAACATTTCTCTTAAGGCATACAGTATTGCTTTTCCACTATTGTCAAAAGTGGTTTTTCAAATACTTGCTTAAATCCTCGGAGGCTTGTTTTTGTTGTTGTTGTTGTTGTTGTTGTTGTTGTTGTTGCTGCTGTTTTGTTTTCTGAATTACTCATTAGCACTCAGTAATAATGAGTGTGTACTTATTTTTTTCATGAATCATAGCTGCTGTCTAGCTAGACAAGAAGCAAGATTATGTGCCATTACTTTTCTCTATTTTTGGTTCATTGCTTTTTAGGGATATTTTTATAATGGATTAAGTGTGTTATCGTTAAATAGAGAAGGGCATCTCTCTCCCTGAGAAACTCGTGTAGTCATCTGTGTGGATGTTACATTACACTGAGTTGTAACAGTGAACCGATCAGACACAAGCTGATCATCTCAACAAATACTTCTCTTCTCAATTAAATACTTGACTAATTGGCACTTTGCCACGTGGAAATCAGTTCTGTGTATTTCTCCAGGCATACCCTGCTGTGCTTAGACCAGTCTCTGTATGTTTCACTGTGCTGATTAACATCCTGAATCTGGTCCTTCTAGAGACTCCAAGGCTGCAAAATTGGTCAAGCTCCACTTAGGTTGCAAGTAGTCAGAGGAAACTTGTAATTAGCCGCTCACTTGGAAGTAGCCAGAAGAAACTTCCTGCAGATGCAGAAATGATTATGTATGAAACTGTCCTACACGATTTAGGTAGTTAGATGTTCTCTAGGTAGCTTAAGATAATCACTAGGGATGGATCATGGATGTGCCAGAGTGGTCCCAAGGAGCACGGGGCAGCTGGATGCAAGAGCTGCGCAGTAAAGCACGACCGAGGGAGTCTTATCTGCTCCAGCCAGCAACACTACAAGGACCTTTGCAACACAAACTCCTTTTGTCACCTGGACATTGACCAATTGTCCTGCTTAAGGGATTTGATTCCCCATGCAAACATCAGCTCATGCAGAGATAATTTCTGTTTTAGTATTATTTTCAATTGCATTTGAAGACTCTTGGACTTGGTATAGGTGGGTCACACTTTGTGCTGCTGATGCAGTGCTGCTAAGCTCTTCCAGCTGAGACTGGTGACAGAGTTTGAGGATGACACCTCTTACCACAGTGACTTGATACTAGCAAAATCAGATCCCACTGACTACCCAAGAGGCAGCAGAATAGCACCTATTATTCCTTCCCTATCCATATGCAGAGTCATATTCTTTTCTATGAAATTACGGCTACCCAAGCCCTCACCAAACAGATACAGGTGTCTTTGACAGTGCCGTGGGCAAACTAATAGAATTGGACATAGAGATACGTCTCATGTTATGTCCAGCAGTTGGCTAAAACTGTAGCCAGACTGGGGTTAAATAATGCTGGAGATAGTAGAGGTTAAAGTCCTTTGGTTAAAGGTATCTCACCTCATTCCATACAAAAATCTAGAAGTATTTTTAGATTCCTTTCAAAACACATTTGAGTTAGCAGCCCATCTCCAGTTTTTAATTCTTTCTCCGCTGTGTTTTATTCTCAAACCCATTTTCAACAAGACACATTTCTGCTCCAGATGGTGGGGGACAGAGAAGGCAGATTCTGATTCTCAAGTGCAAACAGCATCCAGTACAGAGGATTCTCACACAGTTTGTTCTTGCTCATAGCACCTTCCAAGAGGCCTGGGAATCTGAGAAGATAAAGGAGGCTCACAGTACAGGGAGTTTGGAGCAGTGGAATTTCCATTTTGGTATAAGGACATTACCTAGAGGAAGAAAAACAATTTCTGGTTGTCTTATTTTTCCCCACCAAACCAGGCTTTAGAGCATGGATCTCTCATGTAGTACAGTGATGTAGTAAAGGCATTTAAGGTAACAGGGAATTAAAAAAGAACAAGAGACTAGGGAGCATCTGAGGTTTTTGAAATCTAGACATATTGTGGAATACATCTCTCCCAAACTAGGTTGATGAATTTCTCCATAAGCTCTCCTCATGGACCTTCCTTCTCTTACCGTGAAGAAATAGCCTTGATAGCCTGAGTAGCCAAGATATAGCCTTGCCCGAATCTTACAAAGGCAAAGCACTAGAGCTCTGGGTGGCTACTCAAGTGACTTTCAAAATCAACAGGCCAGTAATTTGGACTTGAACCTGTGAAAAGTTGATCTTCATGAAGATTACAAAATTCCTCTCTGATGATAAGCCTGTCCAGTTTGATCACTAGTTCTTTCCTGTTTCAATTCCATAGTGACTGAAAAACAGTCTCCTGTCTGATTGGAGTGATCTGAAGGCACCGGGTGTAGGAGGATGTCTGTACATGTTGTTTTCCTCAGGAATGTACCCTCTTGTTCTATAGCCAAATACCAGCTCTGAGGAATCCCTCACCCTTGAACACACTTATATTTATACACACTTCAGCTCTCAGGGCTCCTCAAGCTCCAAAGTCTTTAGCTGCTTGCTACAACTAATGTTTTCCCTGCCCAGCTCTGTACGCGTGTTTCTCTGCAACATCATGCTACTGGTTTAAGAAAACAGAGATCATTATTTCACCATAAAACAAGAAAGCAAAGCATTACAGTCAGGTTATGGGGACAAATTTAAGCCGCCTCTTATGCTACCTTATGAAAAGCAGCAGCTGGCAGGAGAGCAACTCACATGTACCTCTCACCCTGCTTCCTCACTCCAGCACCTGTGAGTCTGCAAAGTGTGTTCTCAGATGGGAATGGGAAGGAAAAAGATTTAGCTAAACATAACTGTCAACATATGTAATTCCCTTTAACAACTTTAAAAGTAAGCTATTAGCTCAAAATGCCATTGATGATTGAGATGTTGTCATTATTAAAACAACCTGATCACCCACAATATTGGTCTGGAAAATAGAGGAAGCCCTCTTGCAACAGTAGCAGTCACACTTTTGCTTTCATTACAGATAGTTTAGGCCCTTCAGCTTAACACTATGGCATGATAAACTTGAGGGAGATAACAAGTCACTGATACTATGTACTACAGCAGTAGGATCCACAAGTCAATAATCACTAATATTACTAATACTAATATTTACTGTTAGTCTCATCATTGATGCAAAGAACACAGACTAGATCTTTTAAGTGGTTGTACACCTACTGCATGACCCAGTCAGACCATCTAATATCCCAAATTAACAACATTTAATGAACACAAGACCTGTTTACTGGGAGGTATATGAAAAAAAAACCTCTCATTTTTGCCATAAGCATCTAAAATCTACTGAAGACAAAAATAATGGCCTTCATTCCTATAGATATGCAAGGCAGTCAAGCTGTTGTTTAAATTGTTGCTAACATGATTTGTAATGTAAAGAAGCAAGGAGTTTTGTAAATTCCTATAAATAGAAGTCACTGGAGTTGTTGGTAAAGCTACTGTGCATTCAAGCATACGGCACAATTCCAAACAGTAATTCTGGTGACTGGGAGGGCTCATTACATAGCTGCGGTAGCTGTAGTAAAAAGAAAGAAAGAGTGATGGTGAAATTCTGGATCTAGTAGAGTCAGCAGAAAAAGTACTACAGACATAAAATAAGTTTTCTGTTTAGGTCCTGTCAGGGCCTCTGTCACTAGCTCACTGCATGACCTCAGAAAAGTTGCATCATCTCTATAACTTCTTTCCACTACACCTTCCAAGATCATTATACTTCCATGTGTACAAGTCATACTCCGGTAGTACCAATGCTTTTTGAAGTACTTTTCTTTGAAAACGAATCCTTAGATGACTTGCATAAACTCAGCCTTTGTGCCTTCGCCTCTATTCCAGCTAAGGAGCAGTTTATGGGAGAGCAAAAGCAGCAGCTAGGGAACTCTTGGTAAACTTATATCACCATACACAGCTGCAAAATTGCAGGGGTTTTGTTCCCTTAGTTGTCCTTTTTTTTTTTTTTTTTTTAAGCATCTTTTTTTAAAAAGCAAAGAAATTCAGAAAACCAGTATATATCCTGAATATACACAGGAAACTGTGACATATCTTTGGGCAGAGCCTATGTCTTACAGTGTGTTCAGGCCTCGTGTTTGGCAGTACATGGTCTCAGCATGATCGCAACTGGAATATATATTTGCAACAAATTGTGCTGCAAGCATGAATTTTTTCAAATTTATTTTGTAGTTCTGCTTAAAGGATGAACCACAAAAAAAGTTATATATATATTTTTTTTATGTAAGACATCTGTTTCTCCTGCAGATTAGTAATTCTTATGTGGCCAAAGGGAGTTGGTCCAAGTGGAATAGTATAGATAACGATGTGCTTGACTATGTTTTAGTTTAGAGCTTAAGCTACATTAAAAAAAAAAAAAGAAAAAAAAGCAGGAAAGAATGAAGTTTGGAAAATGGCGCTGGATGGATCACTTACTCATTGCTTGTTATGTGAACCTGGACCAGCCTGATTTATTTTTTGTCTCATGGATCTTAACACTATCTGCCAAAGGAGTTTCTTCAACTTTGTAACGATGTGCTGCACCGCTCAGCTGTCTATGAAATCTAGCCTAGATTTTATTTACCCCAAGCTAACCCATTATTTATCCCTGAAAGAAACAGAGAACAATAATCATAACCTTTTACTGATCAGAAGATCAACGTGCTTCTCAGTTTGCTTTTCTAGATTAACCACCCTAACTCCTACAATTTCTCTGCATAAGTCATGCTTTCTAAACATCTTGCCTACCTGATGCTCTGTCTTTCTTGGCATGTGATATCCACAAGAACTTGCATAGAGGAGAAAATTACTTCCTGTATCTTAACACAGTATTAACACAGTAATTTAAGAGGCTTCTCTCTCCAGGAAGCTAACGCTTTAAAGCTATGACTGCTTTTAGAAAAGAAACAAATTCCAGGTTCATATTTAAGTCTTCTGAAAGACTATGAACACTTTCAGGTTGCAAGAGGAACAAAATACGCCACAAAAAGTCACATCCTATTCAGTTTGTGATCCACCCCAAACCTCTATCACATGGCTGTCAACTACCACAGGAAATACAAGCTTGAAAATCATCGAACAGCTCTGTAATAAAAGCTTGGGCTGTTTTTAAGCCAACAGTCCTCTTTCTCTTATTTCCTGTTACTCTAACACAGCTCTGCTATCATAAAAGCATGCTTTATCTGCTAAAAATATCTTTCAAAACAAGTCTTTATCACATAAGTGACCAAAAGCTACTTGCTTATTCAATGAGAAAGTTGGTCTACATCTGCCAAATAAAAATGAAAATGCATATTTTGACCTGAAAAAATGTGTCAAATTTGTTTTGCTCAATCCTTCCTTTTCTGTAAGGTGTGTGAGAAGTCATGCAATGATGAACATTCATAAAAACGTAGAGTACCAGGAAACTTCTAAGTAAGGTAAATGATTGAGAAGTGAACCAAAGAACACAATGCTACTGGGCAGGTTTTTGCCATACAGCTACTTCATCAAAGATGTCAAAGGACGATTCTGAAGAAGAACCTGAGATAGCAACAGTGGATCCAGAAAGATTTTTTTTTTTTAATTAAGTCGTAGCGCGATGAAGTGTGGAGGAAGAGTGCACTCCTATTTCCACCATCTTTTACATTTCTGCTTTGAAAAAAGCAAACAGGAACCACCTTTTCCACTCAGACCACTGTCAGTTCAATTTAAAATGGATTAGAGAGATTAACTTACAAACTATCCGCATAAAACATCACAAAAGAAAAGGTGGCTGGATTAGGCTATATAGACAGCATATATCTAATTCCAAGTTACACTTTTCTGATCAGTAATAACTGTTTACTGTCCAAGGAAGCCTGAAATACTGTTAGATATATTATCATCCCAACAATGCTTCACGCTTCATCACTTTCTAACTGAAACACAAGGATGCATTATTTAAAAAAAAAGGATAGGTATCTGGAAAGAAATTAATATTTATGGTTTTATTTTATTACTATGAAACTCTGAAGGAAAGAAATCTGAATTTACAAATGTACTCTGCATTTCACATTTATGCTTCCACACTTTGAAATGAAAAAGGTTGTGGGTTTTTTGGAAGCTATGTTCTTTTTCTGATTTTCTATTTCTGGGCATTTAGGAATTGCTTGTGAGATTAGGTCTACTGAGTTACCAAATGTGTTATCACTTCTACCTGCCCTGTTCTTATGTTTTATTCCTCCTGCAAAACAGGTGCATCTTCTGCTCAGCATGTCATACCTTTTTCCTTTGGGAGAGTGGGTGGTTCTCACAAAAACAAAATAAAAACCATTAAGCTCTATAATAGAAAAACAAATTCAGCAGAAAAAAAAAAAATCCAGCATAATTTAGTGCTGCACACTGCTAAAATAATCCACTTACTTCTGACACTTCTGAAGTCTGTGACAATGTCTCTGCATTCTCCCTCCAAGTTACAGCAGCATTTCCTAAACTTGACTGAACATTTTAGAAAGGAAGGCAGCTTTTAACTGTCTAGTGCTCAGCTCTTCAGATTATGCTTCAAGTGTGATATTAAGTTATCAACACAAAAATAACTCAAAATCTGTAGCAAACAAATTTAGTTCCCCTAAAGTCGTCACGGCCTCACAAGAAGGTTTAGCAACCTGAAAAAACCTACACACAAAGGGATCGCTGGATACAGAAGGATGACTAGTTATGTATCCAAGAATCAAATACAACCAAAATGAAGATGGCTTATCTTTCTACAAGCTGATATTTCATCCATAAAACACATCAGTCACTTAGATATGCCACAACCCTCTGTATAAAAGGGAGAACACTTATCAAGTGCTGTAGAGCAAGTCTGAAGTTCATACAGACAGATCAGAAAGGGACAGCAACTTTGACGGGACTTGTCATTTTAGTAACACTGCTTCTCTGCACAGTGTGCAGAATTCAGGCTTTAAAAAGGTTTCCTAGAACAGCGCAAAACGCAACTAGGCATGCTTCCACCAAGAATCGTTTCAGTGTTTCTTTGTAAGTTTCTTATGGAGGGGGGAGAGGGAGGGGAAATGCAAGAAGCCACAAGTTAAATTTTAATGCTGTCCTGTCATGTGCTTTCTCTGTAATTTCTCATCTTCAGAGAAGCACTCGAATCCTTCTTGATAAACAAACATTACTAAGAACTGTGGCAGTTGGAACTATAATGGGCAGATAAGCACTGGCCCTTTCCCTTTGCTACAAGGCAACCAGCAGGTCTGAGACATTCCCAACACTCACCAAAGGCCAGATTTCAGGAGAGCTCAGATGTCTCTCATGCATCACTAAAGACTGTGCATTGGCTAATCACAAGGGGAAGAAAAAAAAAAAAAAAGAAAAAAAAAGAGAGGCTCCAACAATCTTAATTCTGTACTGTTTTCTTTAGGACTGACTTTGGAAGTCAAAACCTCAGGAAATCCCTTCCACCTACTAGGCTTATACACCAATGTCCTAAGAGCTGCAGCTCTCCGAAAGCAGATACACCTCACTTCCACCAGTATGCTCCTTGTTCACCATCCTCTTCTGTTTGTATTCCCACCTATGTGCAGAATTCGTTGGCCCCTTGCCTTCCATCACAGCACTTAAATGACATGTGAATTTTCCAAAGGATTCAACACCTAGCAGCTTCTATGGGGGGAAAAAAAACAAACAAACAAAAAAACCAAGCATTTAGCTTCTCGGTTCTTTTGAAGCTGTGGCTTTCAGTAGTTCTTGGTCAGACTTTTAGAACAAAAAATAAAAAAACCGCGTGTCTTACTTTCCCCTTTCTCTTGCTGTCTCGCAGCCCATGGGATCAGAGCGGATGGAGATGCGCAAGCGGCAGATGTCTACGACCCAGGAGACCCCAGGCACCGCACAGGCTCAGCACAGCGCGGGAAATCGAGGGTCCAATGCCTGCTGCTTTTGTTGGTGCTGCTGCTGCAGCTGCTCCTGGTACACGCTCTTATTCAAGCCTCTGGGGAGCAGAATAGAAGGGGAGGGGGGTGACAGCCAGTGCATAGGACAACATAAGCCAAACAAAGCACCTGGGAAAATCTGCAAGGCTGAGACTATGAGAGATGACTGTGCTCTAGTACTAGACACAGCCTTCTGCTGCAGTGCGTTTTTTGCCATTTAAATATATATATATATGTCTGTACAGTTTCTTCAGAGTAAGTAAGAAAAGCATTTAAAAAGATGTTTTAGACCCTTCCTTAGCCTTCCTCTAGGCTTTGCACGTGCACACAAACACCTGGAGGTGACCCCCTTTTTAATGGCGCCCCAGCTAACACATTCGATTGAAGTATATATATAAAAAACAAAAACAAAAAACACATGGCAGTAAGAAGAGTATCTTTTATCCTACAGGCATTAAGGGCTCTGTGAAGTACTCATGTGCCTCCTTTTAGAAATCCTTATCATCCTCCCTCTGCGTACTCTTGTTAGTGAGCGTAACTCTGATTCAGTTTCTACCTCTATAGCCATTCACCCCTAGACATTGCCATTCTATTTAGCAGAATTTCAGACCCATTTTGTATGGGGACAAAGGATTTCCAAGGTGCTCCCATGAATTAGTAAATTAAGCCTTGGACTTGACTAAGGTATCTTGAAACACAGTTGCATATTGGCTGCCCTGACCGCCTGTCATTCAGCAGAGCAAGCTATCTAGCAGCTACTGTATGCTAGCAATAGCACAGGTACTGCAGAAAAGCAGCAAGTATACTATAAGCAAAGGGTGAAAAACATGCCCTGGACATGGTCTTGGGCAAGCTGCTCTGGGTGGCCCTGCTTGAGCAAGGGTTGGGCCAGATGGCCTCCAGAGGTCCCCTCCAGCCTCCAACATTCTGTGATTCTGTGTCCAAAGTGATACAGATCATCTGAAGACATCCCTACGCATTTTAGAAAAACAAAAACAAAAACCCCACAAAGCTTCCTCTAAAGCATTTCTACACAACTCCAGTTACACAAAAAGGGAGCTATATGGCTAATACACCTTTGACACGTGGAAAATATATTCTCAATGTAATTTTATACAGTACCAAAAGCAGCACTTATGTTGGAAATCAAATCTATTTTTTTTTAAAAAGCTAAAAAAATTGTATATTATGTAAATAGTTATGGTGATGCCCAAAAGCCCAGTTATATCACAGCTCTGTTGTAGTGTTATACAAATATGGTAAATGTCAGGAAAAGGCAGCTTCACTAGCTTTTTGCAAGAGAAGACAGATGGACAGGATTAGATATTCTTTTATTCTCCACTTTAAAATGCTTACTCTGCTAAGGCTATGGCACCAAATGGCTTGGATCTCATCCCTTGGCTCAGAAAAATCCTTGCTTTTTGTTGTCCAAATTAGCACTCAAGGTCAGAGCTTGCAACACCTGAACAGCTGAAGTTAGCCCAAGCCTAACCAGTCCCTACATAACTGCAGGTGTGAGGATTTATCTTGCTGTTTTAACTTTTTTGGGGGGAAACAGAATGAAAAGTCAACCCCCCCCCCCACTTTTTTCTTTTTTTAATTTCCTGGTAGCCTTTGTTTGATGCTCTGTAAGAACTGGTTGTTCTTGGCCCCCTTGAACTGTCAATTCTTAGCTCGTATGTCACCTACTAAATGAACGCTTCAAAGCTTATACTAATTATAAGAAATTATTTGACTGTTCTCTTGAATAACGCTAGTGATGCTCACAGCAGCACTTTTAAACCAGCATTCAGTTGTTTCTCAACACCTTATGCCTTGAAGTTTTACACTGTCATTACACCTGTTGCCACGACTGTGTAATGGAAGGGCTGTTTTGTGCAGGACTGCTTCTCCTCAGCCTTGAGCTTCATGACAGCTCCCAGTAAAAACTGAAAGCGATACCAGAATATGCAACAGTTTCAGATTTAGGATTGGGACTTATGAGCAGCATAGACTATGTTGAAGGGAGTTAGGAGTAGGTGTAAGAATTTATAGGTCAGAAAACTAATAACTAAGTGGTCCTGTTTCTTTGTTTCGAATGCAAGCAGATCTGTTGTCATTAATTAGTCAGCTCATGGCACCTGCAATTCATATGAAGTTAACCCTTGGGATTAGAGACCTTAAACATTGTGTGCATTATTTACTAAGGATGAGGAATTAAGCAGAACACAATTCCAAAGAACTCCCATTGCGAGCTGCTGAAGAGGAAAATTATCAAGGAAGCAAAGCAGGACAGAAAAAGGAATCACTTGATTCCTTAAAATAATGATTTGTTCACCTTCTCTCCCATATCAGCTCCTCCAGATCCAGTTGATTTCATTCAAAATTCAAGTAAAGCTTGCCATACTCAGTTCTGTTTGAGGCCCATTATTAATTAATGGCTGAGACCAGAATTTGCATTAAAATAAAGAACAATAAAGTCTTAAACAGCCATAGGAGTTTAACCAAAACACTGACAGCAAGCTGAGTGCTTCTTATAAATGCACTAACCACCATATAAACACTTCAGAGCAACTTAACTTGGCACTGAGGTGAAGGGAAGAAGTCGTAAAAATAACCTGATTGACCAGACAAGGAATCTATTCCACCATTACTTTTTTTTTCCCCCAACAGCAGTTAGTAGTAGATGCTTTAGAGATAAACATCAGAAATGATAGAAAAGCAGGCTCATCATTACTTTGCTAGTGGTACTCAGCTTATCAGAAACTATGGAGACCCAATTCTGCCTTCCCTAATGCAAACAGTGAATATTTTGTAAGGACAAAAGGCTTTT